>JBBPKM010000023.1:1844-29859 GCA_038089255.1 Austroboletus rostrupii
AGAGAGAGTGCGAAGGGATTTGAAGTGCTCCATATCGTGCACCAAAGCAATATTAGCACAAAGTACATCATCTTCAGTCCTGTTAAGATATCCAAAGAGATGTTCATCAATGAGAGCGTCGACATGGAGATGTTGTGGCAGGGGAGCAGCATAATCAGGGTGTCGTAAATTATAAAGTTCCTGTTGTCACTGTTTTTCTTGTTCATGGATGGCCACTAAATCTGCTGATTGATCTAAAGTGACTGGAATATCCAGAGTCTTCTTTCCCCAGTTGATGATGGGATTTACAGCGGTAAGCCATGGGAAGCCAAGAATGGCCATTTCTTTTCTGCAGTTCATCAGGTAAAACTCCACTTTTCACACATATCCATTGTTGTTTACAAAGAGAGTAGTTTTGAATTTTATTAGTCTGTTTTTGTTCAAGGAGGCATCCACATTTCTGATAGTTACTGGTTGTGGGAGTCAAGTACATGGGAGTCAATGTTTATGGGCAAATGCCTAGTCAAGACAAGATATTTGTGCTCCGGAGTCGGTGAGGGCAGAGGTGGCAACGGCTTTGATCATGTCTGTGGGTACCAAAAGCTGAATGGGAATGTGCATTGACTTCATAGCTATTGGTACAGAGTTACGTGAAAAGTCAAGAGAAGAAGAAACATACATTGTGGGTGTTTCTCCATTTAAAAATCCAATCGGATTCTTCCAACTGTTTCATCGTCCTGGAGCTCTTGGATAGAAGTCATTGGTTTCTCTACCCTTTTAATGTCCTTGGGTGGTACTTGTGGAGGATAGTTAAACTTGTTGGGGCATTGTTGTGCCATATGTCCTTTTCTTTGGCATCAGGGTAAGCTTCTTGATGCAGATGGCATCAACATTCATGGCATTTGGGTCTCGGGTTGGTTGAGAATGAGGGATAAAGTTTGAGGAGTAAGTGGTGTTGCCACATTTGTATCAGGTGGCAATTTCAAGAACCCATTCTTCTATGCTAGCAAAATGTGTGGCTTTGGCATACCAGTCTGCAATTTTATTGGGGACTTTCTCCATTGTGTGGATATGGTGCATGAGGGAGATGGGAATTCCTGAAGTGAAGTAGTTGATCAGAACTTGATCATCACTGATTCCAGTAATTGCCACTTTATTTTGGAAGGTGGCAATGTACTTTTGAAGGGCAGGGTTGTATCCGCCTGAGCGATTTTCATAGATTCTTTCCTTTGCAAGCCAAGCTAAATATTCGCCTTTGATGTCAGCATTTTCAAATGCTGTTTGAAATTCTTTTTTGAAGTCTGCCCAAGCTCCGACAATGAATGTTCTGCTAGTTAATTTGGCTTCATAAAAGGTGTCTGCCCAAGTGAGGGCAGTCTCCTTTTTCATAAATGACAAGGTGTATACGATCTATTTGTTGGGGGTGTCATAGAGTTTGTTGTTGATGGTGAGATAAAGTTGGACAGAGCGGAGCCATGGGAGAGCTTGAGAGTAAGAGCCATCGAAATCGTCAGGGATGCCAAGGCAAAGTTCAGTTGGTTTTGGGGCAGTGGTGTTCAATATGGTTGGTGCAGGGGGTGTGGATGATGGAGGAAAGAAGATTCTTCTGATCTGGAGCTGTAGGGTTGGACTAGATGGAGTAGGGATCCGGGGAATTATCAAGGATCGTTCAAGTTGTGCTGTTAATTCTTGTGTGTCTGGGTTTTCCTGGGTGAGGGGTTCATCAGGATCGGTGGGGATTTCTTCTGAAGAGTTGGAAGTAGTTAAGGGTGCTGGGGAGTCTTGGCGATGTTGCCAGCCAGAGTATCAGTTTGGATGAATGTTGGACAATCTAGAGCAATACTAGTCACAGTGAATAGAGCTTAGTTCTTTTGTTATGCTTCGACCAGGTAGATAGGAGCATAGCCCTTGTGAGGCAAGAACCAAGTGCTGGGTAACCCTAGGGTCAAGGGTTCGAGGTGATTCAAGGTAGTGTTCACTCAATAGTAGGACAAGGACTAGTTGACTAGAAGACCAAATGAAAAAGAGTGCCTGGAAGCTAGCACAAAGAGGGTATGTATTCAGGAGAATACAAGGGAGAACTAAGCTAAAGTACAGAGAACCTATTGGGGGGGTTATATATATAAAGACAGAGTTGAAGGCAGGCCTGTATAGTACAAAAGGAGAAGTGGAGGTTAAGCATATATGAGTAATGCTGACTGATGTATCAGTCAGCAGAAGGTGATGAGTCAAACAAGATGAGTAAACATGAAGGAACCGGAATATCAGTACAATAGTCACGAGGCTATACAAGTGACTATTGTGAAGGAAAAATATAAGTTCGGATATAGGCATATAAAGGAAAAAGAATGAGCACTAAGGATGAATTGTAACATTACCCCCTTAGTACATCTGAAACCATGGTGAAGACTTTTTATAAATTGAGGTAACCACCACAAGGAAAACCAGTGATGTTGACATAGGCCATATTATCTAATCCATCATTGGAGGGTTCTGGAGAAGGAATGCAGGGAGGAGGAGGACACCATGGATGACTTGCGGGATAGGGGCATGTACGAGGAGTGCCCCATGTATTGGAGCAAAATCCCACCAGAGATATAGAGAGGCTGAAGGTAACTGTAGCACGATGAGATGAAGCTGAAACCGATGAATGATGAGAGGACAAGGACAAGGAGGGTGGTGATGGTTTAGGGGTTGGTTGACAAAGAGGGCAATGGTTAGCCCTATGACTGGGTGCCCAGCAGAGGCATTGTGAGCATTGGAAGAAGCGACAATTGACTTGTACATGATTAAGTCGATGGCACTGGAAGCAGGTCTTATGATAACAAAGGTGGTTGGCTGGGAGTGGATCAAATCCATTGTTTCCAGACCACCATGCTTCTATGTGTTGGATTAGTCATTCTTCTAGGGAGTTCAATGTTGAGGAAGAAGCTGAGGGTGTAGATGAGGGTGGAGTGGTTAATCTCTCCACTAGTGGTGTTTTTGTCACCATGTCCCTGCAATACCTGTCTATGTCTATGAAGAACTCAGTCATATCAAGCTCATGCATGGTAGTAATGAGATCCTTCTAAAGGTTATCCCGAATGTGAATAAGGCATTGTCCGTAAAGGGCTGTCCAAGCATCCTGTAGGAGAATGTTCCTCATAGTCCCCAGTAATCCACATTAAAGGTATGAGCAGTAAAGCACATGGGCAGCAGAGTCTGGATCGAGGTGGGTGTCAATAGTGGTGGCAAACTATGAGTCTGTGAGGATCTGTTCATATGTGACCGAATGGGTAGGGTTGATGACTTGTTCTTTAAAATGATGTGCCAGGCGAGAAGTGTTGACAGCAAGGACAGGAGTGGGAAGGTTCAAGGTGGTGGCAGTGGCTTTGATGGTTTCAAGGGTAACAAGGGGGGTAATGGGATGAGTAGGTAAAGGAGAAGGTACTGTAGAGGTCAGAAGGAAAGAAACAGAGGAAATGGAAATAGTGTTGGTGATGGGTGAAGACATCATTTGGAATGTTGCAAGTAAGGAATCAAGTGCATTTAGGGGAGAAGGCCGAGGGATGGAGTTTTTTATACTCCAAGAGAGCAGACTTTGCATGTTTGAGATCCCATTCTGGGACCCACGAGTCTTCTTCGGCTGAGTACCCTTTCCATTAGATCAGATAGGAGCAGGTATGCAGAGCTCTGCAATGCTGTATGATCTTCTCAATTTCATATTCTTCCTTGCCTGCGATAAGATCTGGAGGTGGTGTGGGGAAGTTCTTGCCATAGATGGCATTCTCAGTGTATTTCATGAGAAGGGAAGCATGAAAGACATCATGTATCTTCCATGTGGCAGGGAGTTGGAGACGATAAGAGATAGGTGATAAGACCTGGGTGATGGTAAAGGGTCCTTCACGTTTCAGAGTGAACTTTGGATTGGAAATAAGTCACTTAAAGTTCCTCACTTCTAGCCAAACCTTGTCACCTTTGGCAAATGGCATAAATCCCCATCGTGATCATGCGGCCATGACATTGACAAAAAGAGCAGTTTTGAACTTGATAAGCCCATTCTTGTTGGTGGACATGTCCACATTTCTGATGGTTACTGGTTGTAGAAGTCGGGTTTGGGGAAGTTTATGTTTACAGGTGAATGCCCAGTCGAGACAGGATATTTGTGCTCCAGAGTCAACAAGTGCAGAGGTGGCAATGGCTTTTATCATGTCTATAGGTGCCAAAAGCTGAATGGGGATGCATATTGACTTCATAGCTATTGGTACAGAGTTACATGAAAAGTCAAGAGAAGAAGAAATGTGCATTGCAGGCATTTCTCCATTTAAAAATCCAAGCAGATCCTTCCAACTGTTTCATCATCCTGGAGCTCCTGGATAGAAGTTGTCGGTTCTTCTACCCTTTTCACGTCCTTTGGTGGTATTTGTGGAGAATGGTTGAACTTGTTGGGGCATTGTTGTGCCATGTGTCCTTTTCTTTGGCATACTAGGCATAGTCCTTCTCTGATGCATCATTCCCTTTCTTCTGGGATAAGCTTCTTGATGTGGATGATGTCTACATCCATGGCATTTGGGTCACAAGTGGGTTGTGATCTGGGTAGGAAGGAGGACGAATATGTGGTGTTTTCTTGTTTATGGAAAGTGGCAATCTCAATTGCTTGTTCTTTGATACTGGCAATTTGGTATACCACTCAGTGATTTTGTTGGGGACCTTCTCCATCATGTGGATGTGACACATAAGGGAGATAGGGATACCAGAGGCGAAGTAATTGATCAGGACTTGATCATCACTGATCCCTGTGATAGCTACTTTATTTTGAAAAGTGGCAATATATTTTTGTAAGGCAGGGTTGTATCCGCTTGAGTGATTTTTGTAGATGTGTTTCTTGGCCAGCCAGGCTAAGGACTTGCCTTTGATGTCAGCATTTTCAAATGCCGTTTTGAACTCCTTTTTGAAGTCCACCCAGGTTCCGAGGGTAAATGTTCCACTGGTTAATTTTGCTTCTCAAAAGGTGTCTGCCTAGGTTAAGGCCATTTCCTTTTTCATGAATGACAAGGCATATGCGATCTGTTTGTTGGGGGTGTCATAGAGTTTGTTGTTGATGGCAAGATAAAGTTGCACAGAATGGAGCCATGGAAGAGCTCGAGAGTAAGACCCATTAAAATCATTGGAGGTACCAAGACAGAGTTTTGTTGGTTTCGGGGCAGTGGTGTTTGACATGGTTAATGCAAGGGTTGGTGGTGGTAGAGGAAAGAAGATTCTTCTAGTCTGAGGTTGCGGAGTAGAACTGGGTGGAGTAGAGACCCAAGGGATTACCAGGGATCATTTGAGTTGTGTTGTTAGTTCTTGTGTATCTATGTTTTCCTGGGTGAGGGGCTCATCAGAATCTATGGGGATTTCTTCCAAAGAGTTGGAAGCAGTTGAAGGTGCTGGAGAGTCTTGGTGATGTCACCAGCCAGAGTATCAATTCGGGTGAATGTTGGGCAATCTAGAGCAATGCTAGTTGCAATGGATAGAGCTTAGTTCTTTTGTTACACTTCGACCAGGTAGGTAGGAGTGTAGCCCTTGTGAGGCAAGAACCAAGTACTGGATAACCCTTGGGCTGAGGGTTCGAGGTGATTCAAGATAGTGTCCACTCAATAGTAGGACAAGGACTAGTTGACTAGGAGACCAGACAAAAGAGAGTGCCTAGGAGCTAGCACAAAGATGATGTGTATTCTGGAGAATACAAGGGAGAACTAAGCTAAAGTACAGAGGACTCATTGAGGGATTTATATACATAAAGATAAAGTTAAGGGCAGGCCCATATAGTACAAAAGGGGAAGCAGAGGGTAAGCATATATGAGTAATACTGGCTGATGTATCAGTCAGCAGAAGGCAATGAGTCAAACAAGATGAGTAAATGTGAAGGAACTGGAATACTGGTACAATAGTTGCAAGGCTATACAAGTGACTATTGTGAAGAAAATATAAGTCCAGATATAGGCATATAAAGAAAAAAGAATGAGCACTAAGGATGAATCGTAATAGTTAACAGATCACAAAGAATTGATATATCTGTATCAACAAAAGAGCCTATCAGGGCAATAGGCCAGATAGATGGAAAAAATTAGTGAGTTTGATTTTCAGATCAAGTACCTACCAGGAATTGAAAATTTCCTGCCCAATGCACTTTTGCGTATGTATTCAAATGATGCCCCCAGAACAGTCCGGGCCACATCAGAGTATATTCAATTCACAGAAAAACTACTTACAGGTACAAACAATACCTACATCTCTCAATCTGTTCTAGTAGGAGTAGAGGTGGCGGCAGTATCCCTAGATGTTCCCCGGAGAAGCACCCATGTCGTGACCCATCAGCAGGAACTGGCAAGTGTAACCGACCAAGTACCAACATCAGTAATGGATAAAACATAGGAAAAGTGTACCAATCACAAAAAACACATCAATACTGAAAGTCCTTCTCCAATAGTCAAAGGTGCCCAGCCACCCAATCATACAATAGCAGGGACCCAACCCCAGAAACCTAAACAACCTATTCCATTAGCAGAGATAGAATGGCCAGAAATGGCTAAAGAGTTTACTCACTGTATGTATAATTTGATTGTGTTCTGCAGGCTGTGGGACCAATCAGAAGGGGGGGAATCCCCTAGCACTAGTCGACATAATCAAACAGCCATAGTTGGAACAATAAATAATTTAGATGAGCATAATAATGACTCACCAGAAAGAGAAGCAGACCTAGCAGTACCACTTAGCTTCCTTGATAAAGACCAAACCCTTTCTCAAGTAAAAGAATGATATCAGAAGGATAAATTCTACAAGATGATATTGGACTCACTGGCATCATACCAAAACTTCAAGTACACCGATGGATATGTTCGGATCAGAACAAAGGAATGCACCGCGATCTGCATACCCAATGTACTAATCGACAGGAGAAAAGCCCAAGAGTACTTAATAACAGAAGTGCACTTATTATTAGTACACTTAGGAACAGCAAAGACATTAGCTTACCTCTGGACTTATGTTTGGTTGAAGAAGATGGCAAAGGACATCCGTCGGTACTGTGAAATCTATCAAACTTGCAAATGGAGTAAACCTGCAAATCAGAAACCTTTTGGACTCTTGAACTCCCTAGACATACCTTTTCAATCTTGGGACTCAATAAGGATCGACTTCATGGGCCCACTTTCACTATCTAAAAATTGTGATGGTGAATTTGATTCAATCACCGTGATAATCAACTTACTCACCACAATGGTATATCTGATCCCAAGCCAGATCAATTATACCAGCCAAGACATAGCAAAGCTTGTCTTCACCAAAGTATACAAACTACATGGTTTGCCTAAGTTAATAGTTAGTGATCAAGATGTACTATTTACAAGCACGTTCTGGACTCACCTACACAAACTTATAGGAATAGAACAAAGGATGTCAAGTGCTTACCATCTGCAGTCCAACTGAGCAACTGAGAAAGCAAATCGTACAATCAGACAGATGTTGCGTGTTACACTTGTTCTGGGTAGGACGCAAGCATAGCCTCGGATGAACCAAGTTCCGAGCGTATGCGTAAATAGCCCCTGTGGACAGGAGCTTGTATATTAGCCCCTGTGGAGAGGGACTCGATAAGTAGCACAAGGAAGCGTCCACTCAAGAGTAGAACAAAGACTCAGTGCCCGATAATCACAACGGAAGAGAACATTGCAGAGCAAAGAGGACACTTGGTATTGACCAAGGAGAACTAAACTAAAGTACAGGGTGTATCTACGCGCAAGATATAGGTATCGTCATAATACATGGGCCATGACATAGAAAGGAAATAAAGACGACAACTGGGCTATCGAATGAGTAAGGCGCAGTAGTATCATAATACAAATGAGTAACAGTGAGGGAAACTCACGTCGGTGAGTGCGATGCCAAAGTAGTCTGTATAAGGACACTGCAAAAGGAAAAAGAGTAAGTCCATATATCAAATCGTAACACTACCCCTCCATTAATGTTTGAGCTCCAGTGACGAACCTTTCAATTGAGTCTGTGATCCGCCCCATAGGGTGACCCAGTCATGTTAGCGTAGGCAGTGTCGTTGAGTTGATCGTCGACAGGGGAGGGCGAATGGTCAGCTGGTTGTCGTACAGGAGACGTAAGGCGACGGGAGCAGGTGTTTGCGTAGGGGCATGTACAACCACCTCGTGTTGCACATGCAGAGGAGGTACGAAACCTACCGGATGAGACCGGTAGTCCGTATGTGACAGTGGCCCGGGTGGAAGTGGCCCAAAAGGAATGTTGAGAGGCTTGGGAGGACAAAGATGAGGAAGAAAGTTGGTGCGGGGGTGTAGATCGGCAGAGAGGGCAACGATTGGCGCGGTGACCTGGGGCCCAAAGGAGGCATGCTGGGCATTGGTAGTTGTCGCAGTCAACCTGCATATGGTTTAAACGATGACAAGAGTAGCACGCCTGATTGTAGCATGGATGGTTACCAGGGAGCGGATTCCTCCCATTATCTCTGGTCCACCAGGCATCTACGTGGCACACGTACATCTCTTCGTCAATTTCCAAGGCGTGGGACGAGGCAGACGGGGTCGATGGAGTATCAGAAAGGCGGGCATCGAGAGGCGGCTTTGTGGTAACAGCTTGGCTGTATCAATCTACATCGAGGAAGAAATCTGTAAAGCCTAACTCATTCATCGCAATTACGAGGTTATCTTTGAGAGATGCTTGGATTTGCATCAACCGTTGTCCATCTGTTTGCGTCGCCCATGTTTGCAACAGGTGATGGCCCATAGCTGCGAGAGAGGTCATGGTGAGGAAGGCGAGGTATAGCGCTTGTAGCGCCGACCCTGGTTCAATATGGGCATCTATAGCTCGAGCGAAACGAGAGTCCGCTAAGATTTGGTCATAGGCTATAGAACAAATAACACCACAGAGCGGGGGGCGTTGTTGTGTGGCTGCGAGGGGAACTTCGATGGAGGGGATACGAGGGTCATTTTGTATAGGGGAGGGGGATCAGGATTGCCATGCATGCGGTCCCCAGGACACTCCAGGAGGAAGGTGAGGGCGCGATGAAGGGGATGCATTGGACAGCTCTCTTGCTAAGGCTTTGACAGCTTTAGATGTGACAATAGGGGTTGGAGGGCATGTCGAGGACGGGGTAGGGGCAGTAGATCAGGTAAGACTGGATGGGGAAGAGATAGAGACAGTGGATGCAGGGGCAGACATGGTAGGTTGGCTATCTTAATTTCTTCCTTGTAATCGTGTCTTATAGTCGTTCAGGATGGTCTGTGTGTTCCGCAGGTCTGCTTCTGGGACCCATGAATCCTCTTCTGGTAAGTAGCCTTTCCAATGGACAAGATAAGAATGTCCCGACGGCCTTCTGCGATGGCGCAATATCTTTTCTATTTCGTATTCTTCTTCTCCTGCAATCAGGTCAGGCGGTGGTGCTGGGAAGTTTTGCCCATAAGTTTCGTTTTCCATGTACCTAGATAAGAGGGAGGCGTGGAAGATGTCGTGAATCTTCCACACTTTCGGGAGGCGGAGCCGATAAGTGATAGGTGACAGGACTTGGGTTATTTCAAAGGGGCCTTCTCTTTTGGCCGCGAATTTAATGTTGAGGACATTTCTTTGTAGGTTCCAGGCTTCTAGCCAAACTTTTTCTCCAACTTTGAATGGGGTGAACTTTTGTCTAGTATGTTTGATCATGACCTGCCGAGCTAGTTCGTGCACTGCGACTGCCTTGTTCCTATCTGCAATCAATCGTTCTATTCATGTTTGTACTGCCAGGAGATCCGTGGGGGTGATAACAGACAGGAGGGCGACGGGTTCGTAGCCCATACATAAATAGAACGGGGATTTCCCTGTTGTCGAGTGGGGGCGGTGGTTATGCACAAACTCGGCAGTGGTGATGCATTCCGTCCAATCCGTTGGGTGGGTCCTACAGACTATCCTAAGATAGGTTTTAATTTCCTGGTTTACCTG
Source organism: Austroboletus rostrupii (assembly GCA_038089255.1). Lineage (NCBI taxonomy): Eukaryota > Fungi > Basidiomycota > Agaricomycetes > Boletales > Boletaceae > Austroboletus > Austroboletus rostrupii. The sequence goes on from JBBPKM010000023.1 coordinate 11,781, forward strand.
TTCCGTTTCTCTGTCGGACTGTGGGTGGTATGCAGTAGAGAGTGTGAGGCAATAATTTAGGAGGCATCCAAGTTCCTTCATGAAGGCTAATGTGAATTGTGGACCATGATCTGAGATTATTTTATCATATAATCCAAATCGTTTGTAGACTGAGTGAAAAAAAAGTTATGCAATGCCTTCAGCAGAGACCATCTTTGTGGTGGGGCATAGAATTACCCCCTTCGTAAGCCCGTGGTCGACCATGACCAACAAGGCATCAAAACCATTGGAGAAGGGAAGACCTGTGATCAGATCACACGAGATTTGTTGAAAGGGATGTGCAGGAAGATGCAATAGGTGTCAAAGGTGGGACAGTTGGGTGAGTGTTTACTTTATGCTGTTGGCAAGAGCTACACCCGGCGACGTAGGAGCAGATGAAAGTGGCAATGCCAGGCCACCAAAAGTTGACAGAGACAAGTTGGCGGGTTTTCAAATAACCAGGGTGTCCCGCAGTGGGATGATCATGATACTGGGACACGATGGAGCGGCGTAAAGTGACATCAGGGGGAACATAAACGTGGCCACGGAATAGCAGGAGTCCATCATGGTGTTGCCAGTCCATGAGGCAGGAATGGAGGGTGGCAAGGAGATCCTCCTGGGTGGATTGGAGCGTGGAGAGGACTAGTGGGTTGGTTGCCGACGACTGAGAGATGCGGTTATGAAGGGCTGTGTCGATTAGATTAACAAACAGGGACAGGGGTAAGAGGGTAACTTCTGTGTTGTCAGTCGAATCGTCTGGACAACAGTCAGGTCGACAAGAGAGGGCATCTGGTCTGGCCAGTTGGGGACCTGGGACATGTTCAATGCAGAGATCATAGTCCACAATATCCAGAAGCCAGCAGGCTTGTCTACAGTTGAGCTTCTGTGGCTGTTTAAAATATGTCAGGTTTTTGTGATCTCTAAAGACATGAATTGGGGTTGGTGAGCTGAGGAGGTAGTGCCGCCAAGCCGTCAGGGCACAGATAACAGCTAAGAGTTCACAGTCGTAGATATCGTAATTTCGCTCTGTCACTGAGAACGTCTGAGACAGATATGAGCATGGTTGCCATTCCGTGTTCTTGTTCTGTTGGAGGAGAATCCCCCCTGTAGCATACTTAGAAGCATCAGTTGCAATAGCAAATGTTTTTGTGGGATCGGGCATGCATAGGACCAGTCATGAAGTGAATATTTCTTTCATTTGTTCAAAGGCCACGGTACAGGCGGGTGTCCAGTTCCAGGCGTGATCTTTCTTTGTGAGGTCGAGGAGTGGGCAGGCAATGTTTGAGTAACCTGGGACGAACCGTTGATAGAAGTTAGCAAAGCCAAGGAATGAGCATACTTCCTTTGGCTTTGTAGGGATTGGCCACAATGCGATACCTTCAAGTTTCACTGGGTCCATAGCTAGCGACCCAGGCTGGGCTATCATTCCGAGGTATTCCACTGATTCAGAATTGAAGAGACATTTTGATAAGTGAAGTCAGAGATGGAGTTCCCTCATGCATTGAAGGACGCGATGAGTCGTTTCGTCATGCGATGTCTGATTGGGGGAGAAGATGAGGATATCGTCCATATAAATGATAATACGTCCTTCAGTGATGAGATCATGAAACTCTTTATTCATAAAATGCTGGAATGTAGCTGGGGTGTTCTTTGGTCCGAAGGGCATGACCACTGGTTCGAATAGTCCTCGATGCATAATGAATGCTGCCTTCCATTGGTCCCCCTCTTTGATCCGAATATTGTTATACCCCCACCGCACATCAAACTTGGTGAAGATCCTTGTATCCCGGAGTTTATCTAACAAGTCTGAGATCAAGGGAAGTGGGTAGGCGTCTCGAATCATATGGTCGTTAAGGTACTGGTAGTCTTGTACCGGTCATAGTTTTCCATCCTTTTTCTTGACAAAGAAGAAAAAGGCTGCTTGCAGGGAGGTTGACAGGCAAATCTTTCCTGATGCTAAATTCTTGTCTAGGAAAACATCCTGCGTGGCATGTTCTTCGATGGTCAAAGGGTAAAATTTCCCTATTTTCGGGACAAAGGTGTCGGTTAGGTTGATCACATGGTTGCAATCTCTAGACGGCGGTAGGGGAGTGTTTTCGTCGGAAAATACATCTGCATAGGAGGAATACTGCTTGAGGAGAGTAACTTCTTCCTTTTTTGCGTGTATTGCTAAATCAGTTGACATTGTCAGGGCGGCACATGTCAGCACAGAGTTCGGTATGAAACGCCCGTTGGCGAGGATGGTCTGAGACAAAGTACGGAGGGGGTGAGTCTGAGCCATCTCTCACGCCATGCATATGATGCTGCAGATTACGTTGTCCTCGGTTCGATTGAGGTATCCGAATAGGTGTTTATCTACTAGTGCATCCACCGAGATGTGCCTTGAAGAAGCGGGCTCACAACCTGGTCGTCTTAAGTTATACAACGCTGCTTTGCATTGTTTCTCCATTTCATGAGCGGACATTAGTTCTGCCAACTGGTCAGATTCTTGGGGAACTCGTAGTGTCTTCTTCTTCCAATTGATTTTGGGGTTGGTCGCGGTGAGCCAGGGGAACTCCAGAATCACTGTCTCCTTTCCACAGTTCATTAGGTAGAATTCCATGGATCGTACATAACCGTTCACATTAATGAACAGCGTTGTTTTGAACTTGATGGTCCCATTGATGTTAGTGGACACATCTACGTTCTGAATGGTTACCAGAGTGGCAAGACAGATGCAAGGTAGTCCTTTCATCCGGGTGAATTCCCAGTCGATGCATGAGACTTGTGCTCCTAAGTCTACTAGGGCAGTGGTGGCTATGGCTTTGATGTTCATGTCAATGGGCATCATAATTTGAATAGGGATGCACATTGCTTTCATGGAGAGGGAGATACTGTTATATGAAACATCTTTTGGAGGAATGTATGTAGCAGGCGTCCTCCTTTCTAAAAATCCAATTTTAACATGCCCACCATTTCATCGTCCTGCATTTCGGTTATGTGGGCTTTCACTTCTTCCTCTACTTTTCGTATGTTTCGCAAGGGTGGAGGTCCTCATGGCTGCGTATTGTTGGGACAAGTTCACACCGAATGTCCTTTCTTTCAGCACAAGAAACAAAGTTCTTCCTTTCTACACCTTTCTCACTCCTCCAGGATGAGTTGTTTGAACGTGACCGCGTCGATGTCCATGGCGTTCGGGTCATGAGCTGAGGTCTGGCAAGTGGGGAATGGTGGGGTAAACGTCGTGTAACCTCATCCTCGCTTATGAGCGATTTCAAGGGCCCGTTCTTCGACACCTGCAAAATGAGTAGCTTTAGCATACCACTCTTTGACTTTATCCAGCACTCTCTCCATGGTTTGGATTTATCGCATGAGTGAGACCAGTATTCCCGAAGCGAAGTAGTTGATAAAGACCTGGTCATCAGTGATCCCCGTCAGAGCTACCTTGCTTTGGAACATTGCAATATACTTTTGAAGGGTGGAGTTGTATCCACCATTCCGGTTTTCATAGATTTGCTCGCGGGCTAGCCAGGCAAGGGAGTCTCCTTTAAGATCTGCGTTTTCAAATACAGCCTTGAATTCTGTCTCAAAGTCGGCCCAAGATCCTAGTATAAAGGTACCTGTGGCAAACTTTGCTTCCCTAAATGTATCTGCCCAGGTGAGGGTGGTTCTCTTCTTCATGAACGAAAGGGCATAAGCGATCTGTTTATTCAGCGTTTCGTAGAGTTTGTCATTTACCGCCAAATACATTTGTACTGACTGTAGCCAGGGCAAGGCCTGAGCGTATGATCCATCAAATTCCTCAGGGGTCCCGAGGCATAGTTCCGTGGGTTTTGCAGCAGCCATTTGAGTCGACATGTTAGGTGCTGGTGCAATGTTAGGTGGTGGAAAATTGAAAATTCTTCCAGTCTGTGGTTGCAGCGTAGGACTTGGCGGGGTCGGTACGTGCGGTATCATTAGTGAGCTCAAGAGCTGTCATTCAAGTTGCTGAACCTCAGGGGTTTCAGCCGTAAAAGGTTCGTCGGGGTCTGTTGGTAAATCCTCCAATGATTCGGAAGCAGTAGAGGGTGCAGGGGATTCCTGCTGATGGTGCCAAGAGAATCGATTTGAAATGATGGGCAAGCTAGATGATGCTAGTCGTGATGAAGGAGTTTAGTTCTTTTTTTACGCTTGTTCCGGGTAGGACACAAGCGTAGCCTTGGATGAACCAAGTTCCGAGCATATGCGTAAATAGCCCCTGTGGACGGGAGCTCGTATGTTAGCCCCTGTGGAGAGGGACTCAATAAGTAGCACGAGGAAGCATCCACTCAAGAGTAGGACAAAGACTTGGTGCCCGATAATCACAATGGAAGAGAACATTGTGGAGCAAAGAGGACACTTGGTATTGACCAAGGAGAACTAAACTAAAGTACAGGGTATATCTATGCGCAAGATATAGGTATCATCGTAATACATGGGCCATGACATAGAAAGGAAATAAAGACGACAACTGGGCTATTGAATGAGTAAGGTGCAGTAGTATCATAATACAAATGAGTAACAGTGAGGGAAACTCATGTCGGTGAGTGTGATGCCGAAGTAGTCCATATAAGGACACCGCAAAAGGAAAAAGAGTAAGTCCATATATCGAATTATAACATTGCAATCATGCATAGGAGCCAATCAGCATGATTGGATCTCCAAGTTACCTGCAATCAAATTTGCAATCAATATGGCAAGATCAGAATCTACAGGATACACACCTTTCTTTCTAAATTCAGGCAGAATGCCTCAGACATTTGTCTGGAATGACACTGCACCTACTGAATACCCAAGCATCCAAGTCTTCACACAATGGATGAAACATGTGGTAATGGCTGCCCATGACATCTTATTAAAAGTTAGGGTTAAGCGAACAAGAGGAGCTAATAGAAGAAGACAGCCTGTACCTTTCAGAAGCAGCAACCTGGTATACATATCCACAAAGAACTTTATGCTACCCTGAGGAAAGGTACAAAAATTGATTCTGAAGTACATCAGGCTCTACAAAATTACTCAGAACTTCAGTAACTTCTCATACCAAATAAACCTATCCAATAGACTCAGGCAACAAGGCATACATCCAGTATTTCATGCCTTATTACTGAGAGTACATAAACCCAACAATGACCACCTTTTCCAGGAATGGATTGAGATCCAAGTAGCCAACCTAGAGGAAATAGAATCAGAATGGTCAGTAGCAGAAATAAAATTGCACCAAGGAAATGGTCCAGATGCCATGTTCGAAGTCAAATGGACAACGGGTGACATTACCTGGATGCAATACTTGGTAATCAAACATCTAGATCGGTTCAGGGAATACCTAGAATTGCTGAATGTCAAGGACATAACAGAACTCCCAAATGGGCATGGACACCCACCTGAGGGTGACCTGCAAATATATAATGGTGCCATCGGATGGAATGAGACCTCATCCTCCACCATATTCTGTGCATCCATTCACCTAGATATGAGTGCATTCAAGCTTCATCACTTCACTAATCATGATGGCAATTTCATTGTACAAAACACACTCACCGATCGTCCCTGCCTGGTTACTCACTGGCAGATGCATCTGATTCTGGATTATAGCAAGCAAATCAGAACCTGCAACATCAAAAAGCTAGGATCCGTATCTGTTGGCTATCATACCATCGCCCTTGCCTTCAATGTGGAACCCAGCATCAACTCTAACATGTCCATCATTGAACCAGACAGCAAATGTGTCTCCACTATCCTCCTTGAACCAGAACCTGAGTTATTCTTCAGAAACTCACCTCCTGTGCCTCCTCTATCCATTAAACAACAGTGCCAAGTGGCCTATGTAGCAGTGCTGGTGGACAGTGAGATCACTCAAAGGGAAAAGGCGGAGTGGATGTACAAAGAAAGGGTAATGTGGAGGGCTTGCAGACAAGGACTAGGCAAAAGCCACAGATCAGGATGACGAGGAATGAAAGGCGGGGCAGGTGGAAATAGGGGAAAGGGGCACTACTGGAATGAGTGTGGCAAGGAGCCAACTATAGATGCCGAGGATCTCTGAGTATTTGCTGATGAAACTACTGTGTGGGACCTGGAAGCCTTTACAGGAAATCCTGCCTTGCATCACAGTCATTCCGGCATGCCAACATGTGACACTTATGAATCGGACATTGTAACTGTTGAAGGAGGAGATGCAACAATGGACATCACCATCACTTAGGACAATGCACTGGCTAGTGCCAGCTGGAGGGGGGGATGTAACGAATATGGACATATGACAGAGCTATAGGTACCACTATCATACATAAGGAGCTCCCTCGTCCTGTACTATCCCCCAGCACTTGCAACACGCAGACATACACCAGTCACTGTTGCGAGCCTCTTCTGTGTCACATTTGTGACAGCTCGGTCTCCCGAGACGGAAACATTGACGCAAAACTGCCTAGTGCTTCGCTTCTGCTCTGGCCCCGACTTCCACTGCCATAATGGCCTATCAAGTCCCAGGCCAACTTTATCATCGGGCTTTCAATCACATCTCAATCAAACTGTTCTCTACATTGCATCCTGTCCTTTTAAAGATAACTCATAGTGTTGCAGCGAAAGTCCGACGTCAGAACTTCGGGGGGAAATGATAAATTTGAAAACATGAGCTGCATTTGGGTAAGTTATGTTTGGATCTGTGGCCCCCAGTAGCAGAACTGATTCCGATCGAAACGTTCCGAACGTGTTCTGTCCTATTTATACGGTGCAAAATTTCACTGCAGCGTATACACTCACACTGCTCACACTACCGGCTTCCTTCTCTCGACTAACCCCTTAGTCCCCCTCTCCTGACTCCATCGCTACGCTTTGTTCTGTTCCTCTTTGCACCACCACACTGCCTCTCCAGTTTCTGTCATGTTTGAGAGTATGGTACGTACACTCTCCAGAGCGCCACCTGCCGCCAATGTAATGGGCGACGAAGAGACAGTAAATTTTGTACGTATTCCCTTAACACGTAATTGGCGAACGTAGTTCATCAATAACAGGTCGAGTTTGGAGTCGGGGACCAAAGAAATCCTCAGAACTTTTCTCTTCTTAAAAAATGGGCTATTACTGTGACAGCTTGTTATTTCTTTGGGATGTCAGGCAAGTCATCTAATTTCCAAATATATGCGCTCATATTGCCCACAAGCCTCCGCTGCATCCTCATATTCCATTAGTATACCATCCATGATTAGTGATTTGCAGTGCACCGAGTTGGAAGGTACACTCGGCCTTGGTCTCTATGCGCTTGGTTATGGTGTCGCCCCATTATTTATCTCGGCTTTTAGTGAGGTACATTTTCGCTGTCACTTTTTAAAAAATAATAATCACAATAATAATAACCACTGGCTTTTCAATGCGCCTAGGAAGTTGGAAGGAGACCCATCTACATTTTCTCATCCATCCTGTTTGCCCTCTCTCAGGTTATGGTGGCACTGTGCGATCGATGTCCTCGATCTTCCATACACATACTGATATTGGTAAACAGGGCGCCCAACATGGGAGTCGTACTTGCGGGGCGCACTCTTGAAGGGATGTTCGGCGGTGCCGGGACTTCCATGGTTGGAGGTAGCATCGCTGATGTCTGGAGACCTCAAAAGTAAGCTATTTTCGGACCCCATCTTCGTTTACGCTCAATTCTGGTAGGCGAGGCTTCCCAATGTCCATATTTGCTTTCTCGACGTTCTTTTCCATAGGTCTCGGATCGGTTATCGGAGGCGTGATCGAATCGAATCCTTCTCTTGGTTGGCGATGGGTTCAATGGGTGCACGTCATGTAAGGCATTGAAGCTAGTCGTTGTCGAGGCAGTAACATAATTCCTCCAGGGTTTCATGCATCTTCGTTGTTCTCGTGATAGTGATATTAAGCGAGACACGTTCCTCTATCATTCTTATCAAGATCGCACGGTCGCAACGTAAACGGGCTGGCTCCAGCACTTACAAAGCCAGAACAGAGGTCAACAAGGAGAGCTTTCGGAGTCTTATCAAAACGTCATGCACACGGCCATTATGTACGCGACGTCGTGCACCCAGGGTTCAGGTGTCTGATCCATCACTCTAGATTTTCTCGCCACCGAACCCATCGTACAAAGCGTCAGCGTGAGTAACTGTGGATAATGAATGCCCTTTGACTGATCGATTTGGCTGTAGATATGGTGTGGCTTTACCTGGGGTGTGGTTTACTGCCTCCTCGAGTAGTGACGTGTCCGCAAATCGAAAAAGCATAGACTTACCTGGCCTCCTAGGGCGGTGACTCCCATGTTTCGATCAATCTATGGTTTCGACGTTCGGCAAACTGGTTATGTGTATATAACCTCGAGGTGATTCCAGCCTAGTCGCTGTGTAACATGCGCTCAGCCTCAGCCGATAAGCATTGGTGCCATCATTGGATTCCTTGCCAACATGTACCAGGATAGACTCTATAGGTGAACTTTTTTACGTCTTTGCACATGACACGACTAAAAGAAAAATGAACACCAAACAGGAAACACTTTGCGCAAAAGAGACAGGAAGCGAGGCTGTACGTCGTATGCGCCGCTGCGCTCTTTCTTCCGCTTGGCATGTTCGTCTCTGCGTGGACGGCATCGCCCAAGATACACTGGATCTTTCCTATGATCGGACTAACGGTCAGTTGCTATCTGTCACCCTTCTTTTATTTTCTGTCCTGATATTCGAGCATCGCATCATCCGCTTCTTCGCTGCAAAAGTTGTTCATGAGTGGTGTCATGATCATTTTTCAAGTGTCACTGCTCTATCTCGCAGACTGGTATGCCGCCCTCTTTTTCAGTTCATGCAGGATCGTTGACTGGTCCAGTTACAACACGTACGCATCATCAGCTCAAGCGGGGCAGAGTTTATTGCGCAGGTGTCAAGTAGTTCGAGCATGCCGTACTACTCACCCGTGTCTCTCCTCTCATAGGGAACGTGATGGCACTCGTCTTCCCGCTGTTCACGCAACGAATGTTTGCCACGTTGACTTACAAATGGGCGCTGACGCTCTTTGGGCTGCTTGCGCTTGCAATGGCCCCGACGCCCTTCGTACGTCCTCGCTCTCCCCTTTCCTCGTGAGGATGCTACCTCACTCATACGCACAGGTCCTGTTCTTCTACGGATCCAAGATTCGTGCACGCAGTATTGCTTCGCGACAAATCTTGGTCGCCGAAGACGCGCTACTTTCATCCTCCGAGTCCAAGCCCCATGCTGCAGCGTCCGAAAAGGTTTGAGAGACGGGAGCTATCACATATTGGGTCGAAAAGAATGGGGCTGTGTGCCTACATACGTGTGCTTCCAGATGGACGCTTGCGGGATCGAACGTCATCTCCGGGGGCAGATGTTTTTATGATGGAGAGAGTACATCCATTTTCTCGAAACATGCTGTGATTTATCTACCGAGTTAGTGAATATATACGTTCCATCATGTCCCCTGGTATGTATGCGTCGTCAGAATCGTGCCGACGTGTCGCTCGACATGTTTACCATGCCACATCAAAAATATCAGGCGTCTTGCCCTACTCCGACGACGACAACGAAATCACGTCATCCTCCTTGGCCCACTCCTTCACAACGCGGTTTGCCGGAGTAGTCGTGCTCGCGTCGATGCTCACCCTCGGCCGCTTGGCCCCTGGGCCGTTCTTCCTCGAAGGCCGCAGCGAAAACGCCCACTCTCCATCGCCCTCGCTGCTCTCGTCCGCGCTTTCCTGCTCGTCGACTAATCGCATCGCGTGCGTAAAGTCTTCCTCACCATACTCGTCGACAGCCTCCTCCACTTCATCCTCCAGCTTGACCTCTTCCAAACTTTCGACATGTTCGTAGCGCCGCTTTTGCGGGGCCGAGGTATTCTCTGACGGCGAGTCGAGAGCCGCGCGGGACGGACCGGCCGCCGCGATCGCCATCGGAACCATCGTCTGGGCTTTGGTCTGGTCCCAGTTACCGGTCTTGTCCCCCGCAGCAACGCTCCCGGTCGCTTGCTGCGGCTTCTGCCGTCTGGACCCGATACCATTCGTTTTCCGTGTGTTCTGTCGAAACGTATATTGGATCTGCGGCGCCTTGCCGGACACCACATCCGAACGGCTGAACCGCGTGAGCCGAAGAGCGAGTTGGCCTGGCACAACGTACACGTTGACTGTGTATGCGGTGGACGAGTATGCTTCAGCGAGGTACCGTAAAAGAAGGAGGTGCACGATGAGCGCCTCGAGATCCTGGAAGCACACAAGCCATCCCATTCTCATCAGTTGGTAAGATCGAACAAATGCGACTCATGATGTGGAACGTATCGACGAGGGAAAATGAAAAAAGGGGGGAATTGGAAGAGAGAAACGACGCACGTCCTTCGATAGAACGACTCTTCCGCCAGCGATGGCATCATAGTCTAGCTGCACCTTTTGTTTGCCCTTCTTTGATTTGCCTCCCACCTCGAACGCCCCACCGCCAGACCCCCTTGCCAAATCGCTCAGCCCGGAGATCGTCTGCCTACCCCCTTGAGCTTCCACTGCCTGCAGGATCCTGAGTGTCTGCCACGCCTCGAGTGTGAGGTCTCTGCGGCACACTGTTCCCACGGGGTGGGTGCAATTATCACAATGCCCACATTTGTCCGTTGCACTCGATTCGTCGGTCGTCCATGAGGCCATGGACAAATCAGAAGATGCGGAAAAGTACCTGAACGGTGGTTGATGAATCATTTGGAATTGAAAATCGATCAACACGCTGTACGCGTGTAGGTGGGGAGAAGAGGAAGAGAAGAACACACTTGGCAAACAAGATCTTGCGGCATTCCTGCAAATCTTGGGCAAAGCGGAGCATGTCGTGTACTGCGATGTGGGTCGTTGAAATTGAATGCATTGCAAAGATGGCGCAAAAAAAGTGATACGCACGCTTGGCCTGTCCGTCCGTGTCCGAGCACGTTATAGCCGACTGGCGTGTTGCATCCTGAGGTCTGTAATAAAGAATACAGTCTGCGTCTTTTCCATCTCGTCCAGCTCGCCCCGATTCTTGGTAATAACCATCCAAGGATTTCTGTCAGATTCAGCTCCACATTGCGGAGAGGGCCAGCTAAAAGAATCCCACTCACAGAAATCTGTATATGTCAGGACTCGGAATACAACTGGGAATATACCTTACCGTATGATGCAGGACAAAGCGTACGTTGCCTTTATCGATACCCAGCCCAAACGCTGCGTAGGAAATCAGTCATGTATATGTAACAGTAAGAATAGCGTTACCGATGGTGGCACATACAACTTGAACAAAACCTTCTCTCCATTGTCTGTGAAGCCCCTCCTTCTGAACGTCAGGTACATCAGCATGGTATACACCGGTTCTAATTTGTCCCTTGCTCTCCTCTTGCACACTTGCTGCAACTGTTTCCGCATCCTGTCCTCATGCTCATCAAGATACTTGTTGCATACAAATTAAACGAATGTACCTTCTTCGACAGACAGTAAATAATTCCACTATCATTCTTGTGTTTCTGTAAGATGTACTCAGTCATGACGGAGATCATTTCTTTCGTTGATGACGGTTTGGGGAGAACAGTATAATGTAAATTCTTCCTATACAACGGCGCGGAAAAATATATCGTTCCCTCCCGGGGAGCGGCTAGACAAATAGGTCGGTTAAACAGTAATCACATTTGTTTTACCCTCACCTTTCCCATCTACAGCCAGTTTCATGTGGAGAATCTTGAGAATGTCTTGAAGGACCTTTGGCGGACATGTGGCTGACAATGCAAGAATGGGTACGTGCGGAAAGAATTGTCGTAGGACGCCGAGTTTCTTGTAGTCGGGCCTAAAATGCATTTAACCCCAATACTCGCTACTGGACGAGATGGCTCACCTGAAGTCATGACCCAGCTGCGAGACACAGTGAGCCTCGTCAATGACGATGCGAGCTGAGTGAATCAGAGTAAAGTGGAAAGACGTTTATGAACGGAGGTATACCTAGCTTTCCGCCCTCCACAAGCTTGCGCAAAATGGACATAAATCCCTTGCTCTTTGCAATCTTTTCAGGCTGCAGGTAGGCTTAGTCTGTCTACCGATGAACCGATACAAAAAAACACACGGTGACGTAGCACAACTTTATCTCCTGTTGCTGGGGTCCTCGTGGAGACGCCATTGTAGTTAGTCGTTGCTGGATCTCGTTTACTTGCGCCTTTGGGGTTCCGCCAGTCAACATGACAGCATCAACTTACGAAACATGAGTCTGGTGATCGTGTACAAAACGCCAACTTACCACCAGCTTCCCGGAGATGAAGAATCTGGTCCGTTATCAGTGAAATGAGTGGGGATATGACCAGAGTACAGCCAGGCATCAGCAAGGCAGGGAGTTGATACGTCAACGATTTACCACCACCTCTCGAAAAATGAAAACTAAGACGATCTGCAGAACAGATGAGAGAATCGCAAACCTGTGGGCATGACGCAAACGATATCGCGGCCGTCCATGTTGGCATTGCAGACTCTATTGCATTCAATTTCCCATTGAACCAAAGAAGGACGACACCTCTCACCCTTGCTGACAGAGCCGAAAGCTGGGGATTCCAAACACCTTTTTCATCGTGCCGTTCAGCTGAGGGTGCCAGTCAAAGTCAATCGTATAGTCGATCACTCCACCCGCTTTTGCCTTTCCCTTTGCATTCACGTTCGTCGCTGGAGCATCGATCGTGTCCTGGAGTGTGTTACCCTGCCGCACGATGTCCTGCTTCTCCTGGAGCAGGGTCTGGCGCAGAGCTTTCAGCTGCTCGATCTGCTCGTCTACCCCATTGATTTCAGATTCGAGAGCGGACAGGCGAGTTTTCAGTTCGTGTTTGCGGAGATACGAAGGCTGTCCTGGTCCTTTGGATCGCCCTGGAGAGGACGAGCCATTGTGATAATACTCGACGCGGGATAGCTCGAGGATGGCGTCCATCTTTGAATGCTGTGAGCACGATGCGGTGAGAGTACGAATGCAAATGCCCACGTCTTCTGAGCCGACATGATCAGAGTCGTAGCCGTCGAACATGGCGGATTCTCAGAGTACTTGATACTAGTACCAGCGCGACGCGTTTATTTGCAGCTGTTTGTGATTGCAGCACGGTCTAATCGACGTCGGTGCTCCTAGAGCAGAATTGTCTCCAGTACGCCCATATTCCGTGCGTTCGTGTAATAAAACCCCATATCCGACCTGACAGACCCAAATTATCAGACCGCACCGTATGCAGGCGCTCGCAGAACAAACATGTCGGTTACTTTTCGTCCCATTCGAGTCAATCTCATGCCAGTCTTCTAAACAGTTTTTATCGCTCGATGGAAAGCATGGTTCGCTGCACGAGCGTACCCCGGTCGACCAGACCCCTCTCAGGGCGAATACCAACTCTTAACCTTGCCCTCGGAAACATCTGTTGGAATAAAGGAGCCCGACGAAGCTGAGAGCGCTCTACCCCGTTCTGCACCAAAGCGAACACGTCCTCCGATTCTGTTCGACTCCCCAACGTCCTTTGTCAAGAGTCTGTCCGCGCGGCTCGTCAGTGTCTGGACGCCTTCTTTCGCGTATGCCCTCCTCGGTGGACAGTTGCTGAGCTTCAGCATCACATGTTCATCCATCATTACCACTTTGTTGGTTCAACGGAATTGGATCTTTCCATGTACGCAGACGTTCTTCGGGTAAGCTGCATGTCTTCTGTGATGACGTCTAATGTCATGTTTTTTTGATGTCGTAGATATTTCTTTGCCTTTGTCGTGTTTACACCGTATACTATCTACAGATGTAAGTACTGACCACCAAGCCTGCCTATTTATTAATCCCTCTAGATGGGCTCCGCGGCTGGGGAAACTTTATCGTACGGGATGGATGGAAATGTGGTCCTCCGTTCATATATCCCGCTACGTTTCCTGAACTCTTCTATAGACTTTCTTCTGGCATTTGGCGACGCACAAGGAAACTTTCTTGCCGTCAAGGTGTGTATAGCACGTATCCATTTCCCAGAAATTTGACGTTTCTACTTGTTAAAAGGCATTTAGCTATACCGACCTCCTGTCATGCATGTTGCTAGACGCGTAAGATGCCCGTCCATGATCAACTTCGAATTTCAACTTTTTTTAACAGATGGGCCATTCCGGTGTGCCTGTTTGCCAGTTGGGTGTACATGAGAACAAAGTATCACTGGACGCAGGTGTTGGTAGGTTTTTGTATGCTTCATGTTCCATTGACGTACTGACTTGCTTTAGGGTGTTGCAATATCTATCAGTGGTCTCGCCCTTCTTGTGGTCTCTGACCTCGTGACGGGGAAAGACGGACATGCTGATAATCGTATCATGGGTGATGCCTTTATGCTTATTGCCGCCACTATTTTTGGCATTGGTGCGTACTGGGCACTCCACGAGCCATGTAAACTTACATTTGGACCAGCAAATGCGACAGAAGAGTTCTTTGTAAGGCATTCGCCGCTCTACGAGGTGTGCATCCTGTTAGTATTTATTCGTGATCTTATCTGCGTGCTGTTACCCCAGGTAGTCGGACAACTTGGCATGTGGGGCTCTGTAGTGAGTGGCATACAGGCGTTTCTTTTGGAAAGACACTCCCTTGCGCTTGCTCCATGGGACATTGGCACAAGTCGGTCACTGGAAACATTGCATTTCAATTTGAGTGCTGACCGGATTGCAGTTGGACTTGTGCTAACGTATGCGCTATGCAAGTCGTCTCGTGCGAGTGTGGAGCATGTAGAACTAACAAGGCACTAGGCCTCTTCATGTTTTTCTCCCTCGCGCCGTTGCTTTTCCGTACCGCATCCTCGTCCTACCTTAACATGTCCCTCTTAACCAGCGACTTTTACGGACTTATATTTGGTATGCATCTTGCTCCCCATCGGTCACGCATGCTGACCACAGATGATCAAGGTCTCTTTCTCTTTGTGTGTGCCTTTTAGAATCCGATGCTTCAGGCCACTCACCGTTGACAGCACTATTCCCCATATTGGTTATACTTTCCTGCGTTCGTCGTGGTCATGTCTGGCCTTGTCATATATTTTTTCCATGCCACACGTACGTCGTCTCCTCACTCTCGTCAGCATCGAGATTGATAAACCATCGCGCCGCTCCGGGTAACCATTCAGCTGAGGAACAGGGTGAATCAGACGTCCGGATACCCTCGTATATATCGAATGACGGCACGGAGTGTTAGAACCCCCGCACCTATTTTTGTTTCCCTGTCTTCGTACCCTCTGTCAACTGCGTAATCATCATTCCATCACCCTTGCACGTCCCACTTGCGTCGGTGGGACCACAAGAAGCCCGCGTCCATGTGAAGCAATAAGGGCGGAGCATGAGGACATGAGGGGAGACGACGTGGTCCATAATATCACATTCATGCCATCGAACACTCCGTCGGGACTCATATCCGTTTGGGTGCGTCCCGAGGAGGTCGGCGGAGCTATTCCAGGCACCACACCCTTCGATGGCAAGATAACCAGAAAGGGAGCAACTGGTGCGAAACTTGGTCGAGTATTTAAACCCATTTGGACCCATCGTCGGTGTTTGTCTTGGACCGAGTTACGGCGCGAGTCCTCGGTCGTTTCGTGGCACGTCTATGGGACCGTTATCAAACACCTGGTTCTCTGTTATTCTTGCATTCTAAAGGCGCCGGTATTGCTGTGGCCGAGTATCACGTCCGTGTGAGCATGGTGGTCTCGTTTATTCAACAATCGACTTCCAAGGTCTCCATCTGGCATCTTGCACGCGCCTGTTTATTATGCGAGAAGCGAACGACGGTACCTTTCTGTACCCCTGGAATTACGTTGATGGATTGAATGCATGTGCCATCACGTCGTCATCGTCGTCTCTATTCAACACGTACAAAGATCCTAACGCCATTCGTCCAAACGTCGCGAATGAATTGAAGGGAATCACGTCGCGTTCTTGTATTGTACTTGTAGACGGCGAACTTGACATGACGTCATGACCATGGAAGGAGGCTTTTCACTTTTTGCAGAGCCATCGAACGCGTTCCCCTTTCTAGCTCCTTTGGTACAACAGCGTGGCCGATCACCAGGCTGGTCACCATGTTGGGGGAGGGGGGCACTCAGGGGTCGATTTCTATTGCCGATTACGTTTTTCGTGCTGGCAATGCATGATGGGGGGTGTTGGGACATTCGCCGCTCGTTCCACATGCAGTCACAAGACCGACTCGGCCGCGGGCGTCAAGTTCAAGAGCGGGAGGCTCGTACGCGCACCGTCTTTTTGAAGTTGGTCGTCCACCGGCGAAACCGGCCACTTGAATAGCCGACCCGCGCGATTCGCTCTGAACAGATGACGTACAAAGGTTGCTCCCCTTGACCAAGGTGCAAACTTAAACTCGCTCCTAGTAGTAGGGTTGCCATGATCCGACCCGACTCGTTGGCAAAGACACCGCGCAGCCTAATACAACTCGTCCGCTGACGCAACGGAGTCTCAGTTCGGAGAACCCGGAACTCAATGGCAGCAGTCAACTCCGACTCGAGAGAGCCGTCCTCGCGCCATTGCGGGCTTCCGTCCTTCCCTTCCCTTCCATCAGGACTAGTCTTTCTTTCATTTTTGGGGGGAGGTGGTCATGCATCAGATCAGTTCACCGATGACCCTGTCCACCCTTCCCCCAACGTTTTCTCCTCGTTTTCGAATTTCGAAATGTCTGCACGGCCAATCACTGCCTCAGTCAATGCGACGCGTGCGCCCCATGATCGACGTCATCATGCTACAATGGGACCACGTGTTCAAACGAGATCATGACTAACGAGGTAGTTGTTCATCCCCGCATTGCCCCACAGAGGCCCAGGCTTTTTTGGCGACAAAAAAAAAGGAATAGTGTACTTTTGACAATGTACATACTCTGTTATTGGCTCCGAGTGTGAATTTAATCCTACTGACGGAGAATGGAACGAAAAATACAATCGAGTAACACTGACAATTCTCCAAACGGGAGATGCGCATAACACGCCTTGAACTGTCACATGCACGCGTTATCGTGAATCCTACACTCTGACAAAGGGAAGGAAAAAATAGACTACGAAAAAGGAGAGATGAATCGATTAGGCGTGAAATGCGTAAAAACGAGGGGGAGGGGGGGTGCAAACCATGTGCATGCATACAAATTTTCAAAGTCAAAGAAAGAGATTGGTATGACGACGTTCGTACGGTCGTGTCGCGAGCGTGCGGGATCGTAACCGCAGAATAAAACGCATATACAGATTGGATGGCCAAAAATTAAACGGTTCGGGAAATGAAAAAGAAAAATAGAGGTGTCGCATAGAATCACGTCGCACCTAGACCGACTTTTGAACGAGGGGCCGACAAAGAGAAAGGGGGGAATGATGATGCAGCCGCGGTTGCACAAAAAGGTATTGGCGAGGTCACCAACAGGGCGACGATAGATGGTGGCGCATGCTCAGTTTTCCATTCCTTCCTCTCGGAGCATGAGCGTGTGCATCTGCGCCTTGTCCCGCCGCACAAGCTGTCGTCCGCGCAGCTCGCTCGTTCTATCGTCCCCCTCTCTGGAGTACTCACCCATCTCCGACGCCCCACTGGCATCTTCCATATCCATGTCCTCGGCACCCTCACCGCATCGTTCCATGCCTCGGTGTGATTCTGCCACAGAAGAAGGCTTCGATGACACCGATGTGACACTGGATGACGTCATAGACAGCACCACGGAAGATGCCATCGATGGCGACGTAGACGTGGAAGGCACTTCACCACGTAGTGCCGCCAACTCTCTTTCGAGTGCACGGTTTCGCTCCTCCAGGTCTCGTCCTCTCGACGCCTGCATAGAAACGAGTTGCTGAAGGTACCGAATGTACTCGACCGACTGCGTTGACAGGTCACACAGCTGCATCATGCCGATCGAAACGGGACATTACCTTGCGCAGAATCATACCCTTATTGGCCTTGATCGTCGTTTGCTCGTTAAGATTGCCATTCGCAACGGCACCAATTGTGGCGCAGGCAGAGGTAGGCGACGCAGGTGTCAACGCCTCGCCTTCCTCGTTCGGATCCTTTTTCACCATCGATCCTTCTTCGGGCAAATCAGGCAGTCCGTCTTCCGTCGACAAGATGTGCATC
>JBBPKM010000024.1:4466-29858 GCA_038089255.1 Austroboletus rostrupii
CCGGCCTTCGTAAGTCTGGAGTTGTCGATTTTGCGGCGGTATCGTCAATCATCGTTGAGTATAACTTCGGAGAGAAGGCGAATCAATCAAATCCTCTTAGTACAAAGGAATCGACGGCGATTTCAGGTCAATAGAGTGCGGATGTACATATTCTGCATATCATCCTTAGCAGCAGGTGGCAAGTGTATGAGCCCCATGGGTATCGGAAATCTGAAGAACGGTGTGAATAACAGCGGGCACATTCTCGCTGGATGCCACAACATGAATACCATCAAGAAGAAACATTAGGCGAGACCAGGAAGGATGCCAGAATGTCTCAGCGCAATAGGTTCGAGCACACTTACTGAACTTACACTTGGTATCATCCACGAACGACATGCATGCTCCAAGACTTGATCACAAGTTGTTGCTTATGTCAGGTAATCGAATGGAGACACGATTGTCCCCAAGCAGTTGTAAACCATTCTATTTTGGCGCCACCCTGAAGCTCGGTTTAGTTCTAGACCCATTATCCATGGATTGGACAAAGGGGAAATGTGAACTGATGGATACGTAGATAAGAAACACGTGTATACCACGAGACAATGGCGTACTTCGAGCAAGCGCCTACGCGTCCTTTTTTCCATCCGACCGCCACCTGTGCAAGATGTCTCACCCAGGTTCAGGGGAAAATGGCGAGTATCTGAGCGAAAAAGAGGATGAAGGTGCTGATAAGGACACAGATTCGAATGAAATCACTCCGACTCACCAAAAAGAAGCAAAACTTGTCGAAATCAACATCCAAGGTGACATAAATTCGATTGCTTTCCTCGTAGATGGAAAGCAATTTGTGACTGGTGGAGGAGATAACAACATTCGATATTGGAGTGTGGACGATGGAAAGGAAGTGGGAAGGCCAATCGACTCAGAGGGAAATTCAGTCTGCGCCATCGCGGTCTCGCAAGACGGACAGCGGCTTGTGTGCGGCACTGCCAGTGGAACACTCGAGGTGTGGCAGGCAAACAGCCGCACGAAAGTGACCGGGTTCGAAGCATACAGGGATATGGTACATGCGATGGATGTCTCTCCGGATGCGATGATGATTGTTAGCGGATCCAACGATGAAACTGCCTGCCTCTGGTTGCTCCGCACTGGCGATAAACTATTCGAATGGAAACACGACGGCCATGTGGTCGGAATCAAATTCTCTCCCGATGGTCTTCGCATTGCCACTGCAACGCGGAAAAGCATTCGCATCTACGACAGCCAAAGTGGGAGCCTCCTCTTCGACATACCTATCGGAGTCGGTACGGACCGTAACTATTCGCTTGCCTGGGATAACACTGGCAAGAAGCTATTCGTATTCTCGCACGATGGGAACATCTACTGCCTCAGTGCCGGCTCTGGGAAAGTTGTCACATCCTGGAAAGTTCATGCAAGTGGAGCTCAGCATATCGCGCTCGCAAAGAACAATAAATTTATCGCGGCAACAACAGAAAATTCTGTGGTGTCGTTCTGGGATACCGAGACGCACGAGCAAGTTGGGTCCACCATCCAAACCGGGCACGAGATTTGGTGTATAGCCATGGCAGACAACCATGACTTTGTGATGGGCGGTAAAAGCGGAATCACGATTCGCAATCTACAAGATATCATCCCCTCTCGTTACCTTGGTGCAGTATGTGCTGAACTCACTTGTATGATTTCTCTTCATCTCTTTGTGGTAACAGATACCTCACAAATACAACACACTGCATATGAAAAATGTAAGTCTGTGTTGACCAACTTGATACTTGTTTCAATTCCATTTTTCCTCTTGAAGCTCGTCGGTGCCAGCCCCACAGTACTCAAACCGTGGAAAGAAGACAAGCTACTGGAGGCGATCAAACTGCTTTCGCGAGAAATCGGACCATCCAACGAAAGACAACAGTTGTATGCCAGCCGGGCCCTTCTCCGAGCACGTCTCCATCAATGGGAGCCATCCATTCGAGATGCCAAAAAGGTTCTATTGTTCTCTTCTCTGTTCATTCACATTAATCGCGTATATAGTCCATTGCTCTCAAGCCGATCATACTGGCTTACGTCGCATACAGCATGGCATTATTTGGCAAAGGCGATGCAGACCATGCCAAGGAAGAGTTTAATATGCTCTTTTATCATTGCAACATGTTCGATATAGATGTGTGCTTCATGTCTCTTGTCAAGGTTCGTCTCTGATACGTACTGTGGCCTATCTGTCTTTAAATCTCTGACAGGCGATCGTCATATTTACATCGGGAAACCGCAGAGAAGGCATAGCGCGTGTCACAGATCTAATAATGCTTTTCCCAGAAGCGTCGTCGTGCTGCATAATTCAGGTATTATGACATCATAATCGGTCGCTGGAAAGGCTCTAACAACCTTGTAAAGGCACATATGTACGTGATTGTCGGAAAATCGCACATGCGTGAGGGCGAGTATGAAATGGCACTCAAACTTTTGAACAATCTGGGCGGTGAAACGCAAGTTCCTTCCTTTTTTGCTGATCCAAATTCAGAATACATTCAGTTGGTGAGCCTCGTTTTGTTACCATGATAGCAGAGTTGCTTAGGCTATGTGAAGATGTTTGGTTGGACAAACGACACAGATGAACTAAGGTTCATACTTTACCAACAAAAATGCGAGGCGCTATATGCTGTGCAGCGCCGAGAGGAAGCAGTCGACTTGTTTCGGATGGCATCCGGAGAATTGGAGAAGAAAACAGAGACAAGAAAGGAGATGAAGAAATGGTTTCAAGGCGAGTGATGTGGTCACGTCGGAAATTTCATGTCGAATCATAATCCGTGTGCAGAATTCTCCCAGAAGTGTGGGCTTTCGACAGGCGCTTATAATCATATTGATACTCCTACTCACATTGATACTCCTACACCAAAGCGCCCCGGTCGCATTCAGAAGTTTATCCGGTCCCTTCGATCGTAATCTTGAGTTTCTCGCATTGGCCTTTGGTCAACTTGTGGTCTTTTCACGATCACTTCAGTCAGAGTCTCTTCCACTTGTACCTGTTTTTTCTTGTTCTAATCGATCTCCTCGTCTTCTTGCATAGGAACTATGAACAACCGATGAATACGTACTGTAGTATTGATCGTTCCATGATATAAGACCCAGTATATCTCTGACAAAGATGTGGCGAATGTAGAGAATAAGATAGGACCTTCTGCTACGGACGTGTAATTGGACGAACACTGAGAAGCCGCAGATGAGAGATGACTCGCAAAATGGTAATATTTAGAAGATACCAGATACGTACTAATCAAAAAATATATATAATGCCCTCATGTGCTTCGCCTTCCGTCTCGGTTTTTCCCATGACAGTCGGGGTATGTGAACTAGCCAAAATGGTCGGCGAGCTCGGGCTCCAGAAATTAAACTCACCTGTACGAAACTCCGCACTGGCTGAAGACTACTTACGGCCCAAATGCCATCATTGATGATGAACGGCACGCCATTAAAATGATGCCCTGCGCACGCGCAGCTTCGACCGTCTTTTGTATGTAAGTCTGTTGTTCGCTGGATCGCAAGAACGCTGCGCCTACCACGGCGTTGATGAAACACTCGCGTCCGAGCATTCAAACGTAACTCATCGTTCTTCTTTATGAAACCGGTGCTGACAGCAGCGCCCGCCAAGACGATGGCTGCTAAAAGGTTGTTCCACAGTGGGAGCACCTCTACTAATTTTATTCCACAGTCAGTTCTACTCGGGTCTGATCAACTTCCTAGCACTATTTTGATTAATTGTTCGATTATTGATCTAGACAATGCATGGGAAACCATGGCCATGACTCAAATGTGATGTATGGTCTGCATCCGCTAACCTTGCCCGTCATCAATTCATCATCCGTGTCACATGCCAATGATCTATGAGCACATGTCTTTTTTCCAGGTGCGGTAATGTTAATTATGGCTGGCGTTAACGCGGCGCCACCACCGCGGACTTAGGATTCTTCCGATATGCAAGCTGCTAACTTTACTTTTATTGTTGCTTGATGTGAAGGTGCCGGTCCGCCGCCGCCGCCGGCGGTCACTTGCTCGAGTAGTGTTTATGATCCAGTCTATTTATTCACTTTAGTTGCCAAAACCACACCCGGGAGGGTTACGAAGGAACACGGGAACCAAAAGCCGCCGAGATCTGTCATAAATCCACACTTTGCTTTCGTTTTCCATCGCCTGCAACCGGCACGCACCCAAGGTGAACGTCGCGATGTCGGATACGGGCGGAACGCCATCACCCACAGATTGGCTCTCGCTGTGCAGAGTCCGTAAAGCCGCTCAAGATGCATCCGTCCCTGACGCGTGGAGGATCCACGTTCCCCCTGACACGGTATTGGACGTCCGCGCCGTCACCGAGGACTGCGGGCTTTTGTTGCCGCGAGAACTCGAGATCATCAATCTCGGAACCAGGGACGTGGCGGCCCTGGTGCGCATGCTCGCCGACCGCTCCTACACAAGCGTGGAAGTCACGACGGCGTACCTCAAGAGCGCTATCGTCGCCCATCAAGTCGTGCGTTTTAATCTGGAGTCGTGTGTATCCGGTGTGCATTAAATAATGGCAGACCAACTGTCTCACGGAAATCTTTGTCGAGCGTGCGCTCGATCGCGCGAGAGAAGTCGATCGATATCTAGTGGAACATGGACGGCCCATGGGCTCCTTGCATGGCTTACCGATTTCACTCAAAGACCAATTTACTATGAAAGGCTTGGAGACGATCATGGGTACTACATGAATCGAGCAAGATCCCGCCAATCGTTGACTAAAGGCCTTCTTAGGATACGCGTGTAACATTGGAAAGTTTGCAGAAGACGACTGTGTCCTCGTAGAAATCTTGTATGAACTCGGAGCCGTGCCATTTGTTCGTACCAATGTACCACAAACACTGATGGTGAGATCTATCGCTTCTTTCATTGTACAATTGAAGTTGCTTGGTGATGTAGTGGGGTGAAACACATAATAACGTATTTGGCCGAACGACGAACCCTTATAACAGGAAGCTTACTCCCGGTGGATCCTCCGGCGGAGAGGGTGCGCTTCTCGCCATGAGAGGTAGTCCCTTGGGAGTGGGCACTGATATAGATGGGTGACTAATTCTGTTCACGGTTCGACGAGGAGAATTCAATGTTTCGTTGGCCATAGGTCTCTTCGCATCCCAAGCGCTTTTTGTGGATTGTACACGCTTCGGCCATCATATGAACGATTGCCTTATCATGGCGCCGCCAACACCTTGATGGGTCAAGAATCTATATCCTCCGTACTAGGACCGATGGCTACGTCCATTTCAGCGTTGAAGCTATTCACAAAGGCGATCGTAGATGCCCGTCCCTGGGATCGCGACCCACTCGCTATCCCAAAGGTATGGAATGAAGAAGAATATCGGCTGGCGGAGCATGGTAATGGAAAGGGAATGTGTTTTGCAATATTGTGGGATAACAAAGTGGTCAAGCCACATCCTCCTCTTATCAGGGCCATGAATATGGTGAAGGAAGCGCTAGAGAAGGAAGGACATCAGGGTAAGTGAGCAGCTCCCATTGCTAAACAAGAGATTTCGAAGTATTGTTTTAGTTATTGACTGGGAACCTCTCAACCATATCGACATCTACAAGAATGCGGTAGGTTCATCGTCTCCACTAAAAGACTCGTCTCACCTTGGCATTCAGCAAACCATTCTGGTTGCTGATGGAGGAGAGGACTACCAGAAGAGCTGTGTGGCATCTGGAGAACCACTGATTACCTCGATGAGTCCCGAGGTGGATCCACATCCTTTCGACCTGGAAATTTCCCTCGTAAAGAGTCTCGTTGGGCCCCCGAGGAACAGAACTGCTTGGGAAGTATGTTAATGAACCGTTTAATGCCGATCCACACCACCTTACCATGTTTCGTGCTTAGCTATGGCAACTCCACACTGAAAAGCGCGCCTTGCGCAAGGCTTATTTAGACCATTGGAATGCAACGAAAAGCAGGACAAAAACTGACAGACCGGTCGACGCCATCATTTCACCTGCCGTGGCATACACTGCCTGTCCACACGGATTAAATTAGTGAGTAGCTCTGTTTTGTATGCATCAAGACTCCGGCCCACCTTTGCCCATCCAGCGATTCGTTCTACACGACTCTTGGGAACGCGATGGACTATGCCTGCGCCATCTTTCCTGTCACCTTTGTCAACCCAAAGCTTGACCATCCTATAAGCCCTCACGAATTTCACAATCACGAAGACGAAGCTTTTTACCGACTTTGTACGTCGCCACGTGAGCTCCGTGGTTATTTGTCTAAACCTGAGGACAGACCATCCGGACGTATTCCCCGGGGTGCCCGTTGGACTTCAACTTTTTGGTCGCAGGCTCGAAGAGGAAGCGGTGATTGGTATGGTTGAGCTGGTGGATGCAGTGGTTAAGAAACATGTTACTGGGGATAAGTGAGGCCATGGCGGCTGAGAGTACTGAACTGTTGAGAAGTTGTTCCCAGTCAGAACGTGTACCCAAAACATTGAATTTCCCACGGCGTTTCGAAAGCGCACTGCCGCACAAGCGCTCTGTGCATGTGGTCGCTTAAACTCACTGCATCGTAACCCAGTTGAGTGAGTGTTGTTTTTTCGTGTCCGACATACAGGGTGAAAGAGCCTTTTCCGCGTTGTTGCCACCATCAGATGAGTTATCGCGACACCAGCCGCCATTAGGATGAAATAGAAGGTACACTGTGTACTGGTTTCTAACATCAGGCTGTTGTCTGACTACAGGAGTGGTGGGGCATCATCAGCCCTGTCTTTTCTTTCTCAGATTCATGTTCGTATCATCAGTTCTGCCAGCGATAGACACGGATCTGAGTGTATTGCCCGGGCGGCAGAAGTTTATCGGCGGCTCTCATGCGGCTTCAATGCCCGCATGATATACGATTTAATGTAATCTAGTTGCACACATCTGGAGGAAAAAGTTTTTTAGCCCTCTTTAATTAAAAATGCTCGTCTTGCGCCTTCGGCTAGAATGGCTATGCGAGACGAGAGCGGGAAGGTGTCATCTTTGTGCCCGGAGGTCTCTCGTAACCAAACTGTTCGAGGTGCATTGCCATACAATATGAAGCGTTATCTATATTCTATTGTCTCTCT
Organism: Austroboletus rostrupii; assembly: GCA_038089255.1. Classification (NCBI taxonomy): domain Eukaryota; kingdom Fungi; phylum Basidiomycota; class Agaricomycetes; order Boletales; family Boletaceae; genus Austroboletus; species Austroboletus rostrupii. The sequence goes on from JBBPKM010000024.1 coordinate 11,579, forward strand.
CTGAGAGCGAACGAGGTTGTACACGCATAAGGTTTGACTGATCATAAACTAGGGTACTGAACAACAATGGGGAACCAGGAGCACTGCAAGCGGCGCTCACAGGGCATGCTATGGCTAAATTCGCAATTCCTCTGTGGGCAAACGGCATGAAAGCACTGGGAATGGCTGTCACCGTCTCCAGGTGTCCCCTGAGCCGTTTTGTCACACGCTTGTCGAAACGTCAAAACACGACCGCTGTAGTGAACGCCAGCACGGATTTTAACATCGAATTAAGTTACAGTTTTACAGGTCTATTATATAAGGTCTAAAAACACAATCTATCTGTGAGGATATAGAGACACGAGAAAATATGCTACAATTTAAATACGAGAGCGAATAAAATGGCTACACTAGTGGATAAATCAGCCTGGCCCTGAGCGCTGAGCACCGTTCAATCTATTGATAGCCAGGCCCGTATTCCTCATATCCTGGAGCATCGAGGTGGTTAAAATAAGTGCTCGTTTCTGGCGCGCCGTGATATGTTTGATTAGATAAGTGAGGATCGTAGTAATGCATTCCTGCAGTCGTCGACTGCATAGCACAATCTAACGAGAAGTGAGCGACCCTGATTGTATAATATCAGAGCGTGCTTACCGCCAGTAAATCCTGAACCTTCGTGCTCGTGTTCAACCATAGCGTATGCTTCATAAAGGCTATGATTACCGGCAGCAGCAACCTGGCTACTCTCAGGCTGGTCCCTTGTCTTGGAGAGGAGAGTGATCAATTCGATCGCTTCATGGCAAGAAAGTGAGTTAGCAGCCATACTGACAAAAAAAACCAAATGCCGAGCCCACCCACCTTTCGTCAGAATATCGTGCCGTTTGCGTGGCTCTTCACCAGTGAGCTGCTTGATTATGTCTCCGAGGGTGCTGAAGCATTTTGCTTCCTTTTCGCGATACTCCCTCTGCAAGATGGATTTGTCTCTCGTCTGCGGAAGCGAAGGGGTTTCGAGAGACGGGTTGAATGAGGAAAGACGAAATTGGCTTGCGGAATCCATGCTGACTATTTCCAATCGCACATTCGCTTATATGCGAGTGTAAAACTGGCGGCAATCAGTTTACTTGGCGCCTACAACGTAGAAGCTATTTCAGACGCCAGCCTGCGCCTTGTTCTCTGAAGGCACCTAGGGTCATCTCGTAAGCGCGTGAGCACGTACGGTGCCTTGGCAAGATGGAATCACCACCGGGATCGTGCAAGCATCGCTTTTCTGAAATGCGCAAGAATAATTTGGAGCCAGTTTTCCGACAGGATATTCGTGATGTTTCATCTCTGGAAGAGTCAATAGGATAAGCACAACTGCGTCTCTGAAGCTGGCCAACTACTCATCGATGTTTACCGGTGATTTCGACGCACACCCCGTCTTTTCAACGAGTAGATTCTACTCACCACTCCACGGTCCGAAACGTCCCGGCTTGCCACGTTGATTTGCACCACTTATAAATCGCTGGCTCATTTTTTCCAAACACGAGCGAATGCTCGACCATACGATAGCCTCATTTAAGATTTAATATGGAAATGATACATATGCCTACCCCTCATATCGGCCGACCGTCTGCTAAAAATTGGCCTCGTCGGAATTGCTGATTGCTCAATGCGTTGTGAAGGGTTTGGGCAAGGCGATGTTCAGGTCGAAAGGATTGGCACTCTACTTTACCACGCCACCATATAGCGATGCTCATCGCCTTAGGTCTTGTCCAACTTGACGGCTCGTCCAGTTCAGTTCACTTTCCCCTTGTACAACAATCCTACATTGGGCGCTTTATGGATGTCGGTTGCATGGGGCGGAGTCGCACTTGGCAATCAACGGATTGGCGCGCGCGAGATCGAAGTTCACGGAGACGGCCGGCTGCTAACGGGGAAGACGAAGCGACGTTTTTCACTGCCCTCAGCTCCACGTTTATTGACACCACGCCGTCGTGAAAAGCTGAGTCATAGAACAAGAACAGCCCCCCAAAAAGCCATCGCCGAGCCCGTGACATTGCAAAACGGCCCTCATCCAATCACGTTGACTCCGTGCAAACTCCACGATGATGGAGAACACAGATTTCGAATAATACAAGGGATAACGCAAGCCCAAGCACCTTTACACAAGTGTACTTGGAAGCCACAGCGATACACACAGGGTCTGCTGCGCAACAAGTTTTTGATTGATGGGTCCACGATCAAAGATTGTCAAAACACGGACTATGACTGGCCCTGAAATGTGCTGTACCTTCGATGATCTGTCCATGATTCTGATTACAATCATATGCTAATCAACGTTAACCTTGGGTATCACTTTCTCCATTATGCTACATACTCCGGTGACTAACGATGCATTTATGAGACGGCGGGTTCGAAGATAGGCTTTTAGGGTGCAGGGTAGCGATACAAATTTTGGCCGTAAGGAGCATGTGGCAAAGCACCCTCCGCGGTATACATGGATTGGTTCTGTTGGTCATACTGTTGTGGGATGTAATCGCCAGAGACGTTGGCAAACTCGGCATTTGATTGCCAAGCTTGACTGGAACCGACTCGAAGGAGGTGAGGCCCTCAGTTACACCCAATCGGTCCCTACTTACCAAAATTAGTTTCAGGGAACACTTCAGCTTGCGAAACAGGAGGAGCAACCTGGGTCCGTCTCTGTCTTCTGGACTGCAAAACATCGGAGAGCAGTTCGGTCGCTTCCCGTGTAATTCCATCAGCGAAGAGAAATCGAAATGACATTGATGGCCTACAACCTTTCCTCAGGATCTCCTGCCGTGTCTGCAGTTCCTCTCCTGTGAGGTCCTTAATAACCTCTCGGAGTGCACCGAAACTTTCCGACTCCTTCTCGCGATACTGCCTCTGAGTAATGACTTTGTTTTGCCTAGGGGGTGACGAAGATCTGGGTGGAGAATAAGGATATGCTGGGTCCATGTCGCACCTTCGACGGTGACGGAGTATTGGTCCATCGACCACGGTCCGTGAGCTTAAATACGATCGAAAGGCGCAAACATCATAGAACGCGCGCGGCAAAGCATCGAGGGATCTAATATCAGAACAACTTCACGCTTACGGCTGTTTAACGCAACCTCAGGGTTAGGGGGTTACGCATCACCGGGATAGCGGCGGCTATCTTTCTTCTTTTTGAGAACTAATGGTGCAATAGACTTAAATTAGAGCATTTAGTAGTGATCTATCACACCTGCTTTATGACATGCATGCATAGTCTAAGCCCTAAGCGGAAGCCAGTCCATCTGTCGGCTGATAGCCAAGTTCAATCTGGACTTGTTTGTACCATATTAATGCGTGTAAACTCCGTTTAGATAGCTACCATGGGACATTGCGACATTGACCCGAGGCACGCTTCTCACTAGTCTCTCCGACTCCCGCGCGCAGATGCTTCTTCCATAAACATGGCCGGATCTTTCTGCGCAGTCGTTAGTGCGCCGCTCGGCCAGATGCACTGGAAGGCCCGTCCACAACCGGTATGGATAACGTCTCGGCCCGAGATTGCGGCTGGCATATTCACATCCGATTCTCAGGCGAACTTGAGACCCAATGAAGTTGCCGGCAGGCCCAAGCTCAAAGTGCTACCGTTCCCAACGGGGGATGAACGGATCAATCTGACGGGGGGCTTCTCGGCTCCACGTCTTCCTCCCCTAAACGTTGCGAGCAAACTCACGTTGTTACGGCTCTCGCGTACGTCATCGCTTCTGTCGACCCTACCTCATTTGGTGGTGGAGGTCCGATCAGACGGCTTCACCATATGGTTCCTATTTTTGCAACAAGTGCAGCATCGATTCTCAGTTGCCAAACCTACGATCACCACAACTCGTCGCTCCAATCTTGATTGAATAGCCGTACCGTGGCATGCTACAGAAGCGCTGACATGGATCGGACTCTGCTTGAAAAACTCGACAGTGTTGTTGGGGGCGGAACGATCATTTTCACATCACTTCATGAAGGCGCCAATCAACTTCGGAGGAGGAAAAAAATGGACTCGGCAAGATATTACTCTCTGCGGCGTCGTTCCTAACGCATTCAATTCAGTTCTTTTTTCTTTTCTTTTCTAATCCTTGTAATGATGATGGCACTACCGGTGACAATTGAGGGCCACATCGATGACCGATCCATGGAAGTCGGAAGACCGACCCGATCGAGGGTGTAGATACCCCTGATTTTTTTTATTGAAAAAAAAAAAGCATGCGGTTCCGTAGGGGTGGGGTGAGAGAGGAACATTAGCCATGCGCACGCATGGCATGACTCGGCGGTTGTTCATTGCTCGCCCGGGCTCAAAGATTGTTCCGCTAAGTGACCCAATCTCATTTAGGGTGTGATCTCCCACAGAGATTGCACGTTAGACAGCATACGACTCTCCCGGATCAGATGGGCCAGCCAGAACTTCAGGCAGAATCTGACAAGCAGAAAGGTTGCACTACGGACACGGTCTGCCCCGAAGAATAAACTTCAGCAGGCTGGTGCAACCATCGTGCGGCAGTGGGAATGGTTTTTCGTCCTCGGCAACCCTAACCGTGGTGCACTGGTACTATGAGGCAGTGAGGCAACAGCCTCGCATAGCCACCATGCGATCCCCCGCTGCTGGCTGAATCTGATGCAACGCGGATACTCGGGTTCCGTGTCGCTCCAACTGTTATGATAGTCTCGGAAGGAATATCTAACCACCTGAGGACGGATCTGGAGCAGCTTACAGGACCATGCGGCCTGAGAGGCATAACCTTTCGCTGGTAGGACATGGTGAGAAAGAGCAATGCTATGCCTACTAAAAAAATCTTAATATAACGACGCATACGAAGTCCGGTGTACATGTCCACATCTACTTTTGGTCTTGTATTGTAACTTGATGGCGCACGAAAAGACGAGGCGGTTAAATCGTACTATGGCAATCCCCGTCCCCAAGCTGCGATCACAGATGACATGAGTGTCCATTTGCCGCTCCATAGGCGCTTTAGCCCTTCGGCCCCGTTGCTCTTGACGATGCCATCCACATAAGAACCTTTGCTGGACTTCAACGCTACCGCGGCCCCGACTACGAGCAACGCACCCAAGAACAGCACTCTCCGTTCTGCGGGGGTGAGCGCGCCTAGACGCATACCGATCCTCCTGGGGTCTAACAGTGCCCTGCGTGATACCCTTGGCGACAGTCTCGCTTTCTTCCCCGAACGCCGGGGGCCCAGAGGTGGCGATGGAGGTGGCGATGGTATAACAATGCGCGGAGAGTTGACGAGGCTTTCCCAGTAGTCGTCAGTTTCGTGATATAGCTGTCTTTCTTGAATACCATCCCCGGTGCTAAGCGGTAAAAAAGACCAGGTTCGCATGGCACTATCAGGTCCCATGATCTCGGCAATGTGCAGTGAAGGATGGGTGGGTGGATAAGTGGTTAGGAGATCATCCGCTTGACGGAGAAGGCGAGTCAGAGAGAGCGGTGGAGATCTGTTTCTCGATTTCCTCGTTGAGGCGGTAGACGGTTGGGTTGAAGGGTAGGGACACGGATGTTCATGGTGGGAATTCAATGGCGATAGTTCGCGGTCATCTACATCCCTCAGTTCCCCCGGCAACGGCACGGTTGGCTTTAGAAGGGGAGAAGATTCTGGCGAATGAGTAGGTGTTGCTGGGGGGGAGTCAGGCAGAGCAATCGAGGCGGCAAATTCCACAGTTGACTTGTCCAGGACAGCCACAAGGTTTTTGTCCAGAAGCGAGGCAGGTTTTTTCGAACAAAGGCTAGCTTGAAACGTACTGTTGTTTGTTGCCACGTGAGATGGCATGACACCTTGGTTACATCCGTCCTCGGTATTCATAAAGTGGTCACCATGTACATGCTCGAGTCTACTGATGACGGAAGGCTCGGTCGTTGTTGTGTTCGGAAAATCATGGACAGTTAGATGAGGCCCTGTCATCGTTGCCCCGGCCGTCTCGTCTTCGCTGATCGGATATACTCCAGTTAGTGTGCCATTGCAGTACGATTCTGGCTCTGCATCAACCAGTTCCGGCAGACCCCCTAACAATGAATGGATCATCCCCTCATCGTCTTGTTCGGCAAGTAAGTAAACAGATGGTTTGCGGCATAGGATGAACTGCGAACAGAGGTCAAGAACAAGTCCGCCCAAAGAGTGCAAGCCAAAAAGAAGCTGAAACCGATTCACTCACAACAGCGGCCAGCCAAACAACTGCGATTGGTTCTCGTGACAAAAGAAAGTCCCATACGTGTTGTATTAGAGGGAGGGTAGGGATGTCATGCGAGAAAAGTGTAAGGAGATGAGAAAGTGCATGGTATGGTAATGGTGAAGTGCTAGACACCGAGATACAGCACTGTAATCAGCATCGACGAGCAAGGTCTGAGAAGTACACACTTTTCAAGAAGCTTGGCGTATGCTGGATCGGCAAGTCTCAATAAATTTCTCAGTATTCTAGCATAATCCCATCAAATGCATTGCGGGAGATGAACCCCAAAACCTTACCTCAACAGTCCGAGTACAGGCTCAAGTCCAACACCCATCGCGTCTCTCACGCGATAAAGGGCCATTTTTTCGGCACATGCGATGTGAAGAGGGCGTGGCAACGTGAGAAATAAGACGGTCATAATGTCGTGGAAACCCTGGAAATAGTGAAGGGAACGACGTTTCCGAAATAACGACACGATGAGTTCCAGCAGGTGATTCTGGAGCGTATCCCGAGCGTGTGTAGTACTGGAGTCTAGCGTAGGAAATGCAACTCAGTGTACGTAAGAATACCTACAGCATCATTCCATACCTTCAGGGTACAACACGAAGCTACGATCGGTGTCCAGCTTGATTTGCCGTTCATCTGCATGGGGGCCAGTCGCCGGCTCATTCGTCTCTTGCTCCGCCACGTTTCCAGATTGATTTATTGTATCCCTCTCTGAGTATGGGGGTGGATCGGAAAGAGGTTGTGCGCCGAGGAGAGCAGGCCTAGAGTCATTTGGTCAGCACACCGGTGAGGCAAGTAGGAGTGTGGGGCGCAGTTTACACACCATATTCTGACTCTGTCTTCTCCAAACCCCCCCGGCTGGAGGCTACGTTGTCTGAGAAAAGCCCAATTTTGCTCGTCGTCGCTCGTAAGGTTCATGACGGTCAACAGTTTTCCGGTGTGGCCCACATTGAGCTCACGAGTGATTATATTACATCAGCAAGATTCGATAGACTACGCCACCGACCAAACCCGATGGCTTTATCTTCGGCATTTGGAATCGAAGACACTGCCAACGATGCGACTGCGCAAGCATTTTCGATTTGTCGTTCCATTAAATCTATATAAAAAGCACTTGAATCTGACCAATCTTGATAGATATATTGCCCGCGACATTTTGTTGCGTGACTGGCGCTACTCCCAATCTCCCAGCCTCGGGGAAGGTGCATGTTTAACACGTGTTTCGCCTTTCTCTCAAAGCGGTTCGCTTCCATAATTGCGAATGGAGCTATACCGCCCCGAGACGGGACAGTAAGACTCCCGTCATCGTTCAGCTTGCCAAGGTCAGCCGAGTCGCCCGCCTTTTACCCAAGCGATGTCGTAGGAGTGGTTTCCTTCGTCTTCGAAAGTGATTAGACCAGGGCGCTTCTGTTTAATTCCAAACGCTAGAGATTCACGGGTTGATTTGGACTCCAACTCTGGAGGTTATCACTGGCCGATGCAGTTTTTGCAGTCGGTTCCGCGGACAAGATTTGTTATGGGGGATATATGATTCTACTGCAATGGCCGTACGGAGTAGACGGTGGACGAGGGAAAACGACTTAGGCAATGTCTCACTGGTAGAAGGACGTGGCCCGTGACGGCATGCAAGTGCAAATTTAAGGGCATCGACCACGCTGGAAATTAAAATTGCGATCATATCTGAAACAAAGAGTATCTGTCAGAGGTTGGAATTTCCAGAAGATTTTGCCTGTCAGAAACGGCGCCCGTCAATGTATTGGCCTTAACGGCAGAGTGGCGCAGATGGACTATGGCATGGAAGCATTGTACACCTAGGTTTCGCGCAGCATGATCATGGAATGTAATGGGTTTAGAGTGTTCCAGTGTTCGAGTGGACGCATGGGGTAAGGCTAGTGATGAAGCCCATAATGATGCCACCTGAAGTGCTTACACACGTCATTACTACAAAGCCAAGGTTTGATCAAGTTATGGATCTATCGTACGGTTTAGTGGACCACTTTGGCATCCTCCTTCACATGTAATTTCTCGCCTACTCAGAAAGGCTGGCCGTAATGGACTCGGAGGTGTTAAAGAAAAATAGCGGAAGGTGTCTTACTTTGTTTGGTGGCGGCTTAGTAGATCTGCAGACGCCGTTACGGGCTTCAGTGGCCGTGGGGTCCCGATACAACAAAGTTCACGAGGAAGTGGATAGATGCACAGGAAGTGTGGCATTGATATCTCAATGGGTGTCACATTCCCTCAGGCTTCCCTCCTTCGATTTTTGTAATCGTCTTTGTCAACCTTCCTTACCACCGGAAAATATACTACTCGATTCCTCGAGGTCCCAGGCTCGTGCAAGTGGTGATTTTGTTGTACTAGGAATCTCGACCGGAATGTGCATATTGTAACTGTTTGGGCAATTCGCTCTCGGTGACGATTGTCATACCCTTCCTTTGGACAGTGACAGCTTTCATGTTGCGCAATCTCGTCACTTAAAAATGTTGCCAGCTTATTTCACCCCAAGGACGTGAGTCAGATGGATGATAATACTCACGGTAGCCTAAAAAGGTTATTCACCGAAGTGTGGGACGAATTGCGATGGTGCCTACTTGTAGCTGAAAGTAAGTGCATTAAGAAAAACGAACACAAACACATGCTTTTACAACTACCTGAACCAAAAGGATCAAGGTAGGCTGCGGATGTGCCAGAGAATAACTTTGCAAGCGGCTTGCCTAGGATTTCTGATACGTAGAATATAAAATTAGACGAGAATATGATTCCACTGGTTTTACTCGTCTTAAGGTCATGATTTTTCTCTCATCCAATTCTAACCTGCTTTGTCTCTGAACTCTCCTTTAAGCTGTTTCTTAGAATCTAATAGCACCCATTCGGATTCATATATTTCGCTCATCTCCGGTGGTTGTCGTATTGATATTACGACTCCCCCGTTCAAAATTTGTCCATGGCCCCACAATCTCCACTCTTTTAGGTTCTAGTTAGAAACGTGTGAACGATCACAACGCCATTGTGTAATATGTTACATCACGAATATTGTGGCGGGATGATAACACATGCACTGGAGGGTGTCGCCCTGGCTCCCTCGATGGCTAATTCATCGCACTAGAGTGCGCAACGCAAGATCTGTATGGGTGCATATTTTAACTTACCGGCTTTCTCATGCGAGTTTTGGGACGGACTTTGCTTGTTCTTTTTGGCTTAACGGGAAAAAAGGACCGCAATACATTTCGGGCATGCGCCAGCTAACCATGGCTCACATATCATATCTGTGCCGTGTTACGTTAAATATTTCTATGCAGATTTAAGCCGACCATGCTTTCATGCCTCTTCCGCGACTAACGGACTCTTCTCGCAAACCCTGTTCTGCTCGGCTAGGTAATTGACCGAGATTTAATCCTAGTATTCACCATCTCCGCAGATCGGGCGGGGCGATCGAATTAGTGAAAATTTTAGACGCCCGTCTTCGACGTAACACGGCAGAGAGATGATTTGTGAGTTATGATTAGCTGATAAATGCTCGAAATGTGTCCTAGCCCTTTTCTTTTTTTTAAAAAAAAAAAAAAAAGAGTAAAGACCGTCCCAAAACTCAATCGAGAGAGCTGATTTGAAGCAAGATATGCATGTTGGAGAGGCGACCAAAGAAAGGTTCATTATCAACTCTCGACCAAGATGTTCTCAGCCTAACCAAAGTTTCTATCCGGCTGTACTTCTTAACTCGACAGAATAGTGCCTCTTAACGTCCTGAAATAACAATAACCTGCTGGGTGAGCTACCAAATAGCATAGTTTATGTCGTCGGAGTCGTTCAAAGTTCTTTTCCTAAAATGTAGATAGGCTGATCCGTGAAGGTCAACGAGATGCAAAGGCACTCGTTTTGTTGTTGATAGGTTGTCTCTCACTGGAACACAGAGCTGGAGGGTTAATCGATCAACGCACTCCTTGCATTTTTTATAGACCTGGTTCCGACGGGTCATCCCGAAGGTCAAAGGTGGCTCTGCACTCCACGTTTTCGCACTTTCTCCTCGACGCCATGCCTACAAGCATAAGCACATCTCACCGTTTCTAATGTTTTGAAGGTTGTTTCAATACTGTTTTTTTTGTGCATTTGTCTTACCCCGAATTGATCTGTCTTTTAGGCGGTGAGGTTGAGCAATGTACAGAGCCGTTGCTTTATGAACATCCTCACTGGAACCCAGCGCTTCCATAATCCCCACAATCTCGTATTGCTTTCATACTGTGCGGTGTTCTCCAGAATAAGAGGTCAAAACATGTGAAGGATGGCTTTCTACGACGTTGAGTTCACAATACACTTACCGCCTTTTCCAATGACGGTTTTATTTGTCTCTTCAGCGAAACGGCCTCGATGCTCATTCTTCCGCTGAACCGTCCAGGGCTCACCTGCTACTTTTTTTTGAAAATAATAATAATAATCAAGAGCTGAGATCTTGCTAAGTAGCAGTGGGGTTGAATACCTGCGGATACTTTGGCTGCAGCACGGTCGACATGCGTTATTGGACTGGTCCTGTCCCTTAAAAGGTTAGAAAATGGTGACTGTTATCACGAAGGTCAACCCCGCCTCCATTTTTCTTTGTCGCGCAGTATGTCTGCATCGTCTAGTGTAGTGCGGATGCTGACGTGTTTCATTTTTCTTTTTAAAAATAAATTTAATATGTGTGATTCAGCAGTATCTGCAATATATGCTTTCTCGATTTCATGAGGTATATGCGGCTTGCCACGAAGATACCTCTCAGTGTGGAGTATTTTTTGAACGCGCTGCGGAAGCTGATAACAAGGACTTTATCAGCGATGTGGCGGTCTTCAATTCGTGCGCGACGCTATTGCTACTTTATACGCAAGGTTGTTATTTAATGAAAGTTGACATGATACTGGCCCTCTTTATGGGTGCCAGGAAGCGGTCGAAACATTATGCCACCTTCAACACCCCAGATGTACATTGTACATGTCCCTGGTTCAGTGATCCGAACTGGCCGACGGAACCCGGGCTGTGTTCGGAGACAATGCTGCCTCGTTCGGGGACGAACATGAAATGGTAGTACTTGTTAGTGGTTGCCCTTCACTTTTGAGGCTGAATTTCCATCCATGGCTGTCATGATCTTACGTGCTTCGTCACACAGACGAAATGCACAAGGATGGGAAGCGGTGGTGCACGAGGTGACTTTTGTCCTTTTCGATCCTAGTACAGACGGCTTTCTTAAGCGAGTTTTGGGATAGTCTTTACTCTTTTTTTTTTTGGTTTAGCGTGAAAAAAAGGACTGCAATTTGGGCATATACCAGCCAACCATAGCTCACAAATCATTTCTGTCCTGTGTTACGTTAAACTCTGCTTTGCAGATTCAGGAGGTGAGGGAATTTGATTGCGCCGGTGAAGTTCACGTCAGAAAAAGAGACGCAAACAGTGACGTGGATTCACGTAAATGTATTGCTGAGTGCATCGAATTAGGATAAATAGGTTTGGGAAAGGGGCACAAAAGCGATCCGTTGTCGTTGCCATTGTAATAATCCGGCTGTTGATCTGGCCAACGTACCCGGTTGGTCAAAATGGGAGTTTTGTTCATTACTTCGTACGACGACTGTGCCGTGCCGGGTATGACCCGAGTTTACATATGTACAATGTGCTGATAATTGACCCACATAAGGATCGTCGGTCTCGCTTATCGGTTGCAAAACATTGATGGCAACATGCCTCGCAGAAACCACACGTATCGCGTGGAGCACGGCACATGGATACCACGTATTTAGCCGACGGTCGTTCAGAAGGGGAATAGAACAAGTACCTTTTTTTTCGAGAGCAGCATGCTGACGACGACTTCGACGAATTCTTCCCTTGAAAAAGAACAATTGATGTGATTGCTGCGCCTTATTTGGACGCAAAATCGACAGAGAGCGCTGCACCAGTCTCGGAGAACATGTTTATTTTCGGGTCCGGCGCCATTAATAAAGTGCAGGTATAACATCCCGAGAGGTAGCGAGCAGATAATTTTCACCCGGAGGCTTGTGAACCCAATGAAACCAGAATCAGTAAGGTCCAGGTTATTACGTTATCCCAAGGTGGGACTCGACGGGGCGGGTACTACGCCATGGCACATACACATGACCCAATGACACGCAGTGTTTCAAACGGCATTATTTTGGAAACCTTCCACTATTAGAGACATTCTGATTGCTCTGCATGTAGATAAGGACGCAACGTCGCCGCCACTCAAAGAGGTTAGATTATCAGCTCGGCCCATTTCCCTCTTCACAGTTCTCACGGAGTTGTCCATTTTATCTCCCCTTTTACGTTTTTTGTGCCCTCCAGTTATTCCGCCTAGCCGCAATAGCGATACTCGGCTTCCGAGCCAGTCATATCTGTTGACCCATCATTATCATCGACGAAGGGCCCCGCGTTTGCCCACTGAAAATATTCTTGTTTTCTCTGCCGTGCACGAATCTCTTAGGCATGAAAAATATCGCCCAGTGGTTGCCCAAACATGGGCTGCGAGAGGAAAAGATTCTAACTTTCGCGTAGTCATTTCGGGAGAGGTAACATCTGAAGTTTATGATATGAAATTGGTTTCATCTCGGCTGATGCTGCACATTTATGTAGGCTGTAGATACTCTGGGCCTGCGTCATAGACCATAGTTTCCGTTTGGTTGGACCATGGCCCGATGAATTTCACAACTAGCTGGCATGGTGGCCTTGCTGACCTCGTGGCAATTCAAAGTGGCAGAGGGGATCCCTCCGCGGCCGAATATTCGACTGGATTACCGCTAAAATTTACGAGGTGGTCAAACATGGAGATAGTTCTTTCATTAATTTACTGTGGTAAGTGGTGAACGTCAGATCCTCTCTAGCGAACATGATTCCTATTGTCCCGATGATGAAGGTAGGGCGGGTTTCAGGATAAGGAGACATGGTCTACGAAGAAGGAAAAAATGGCATCATATCGTCTCATCTTTTATGACTCTTGCATTACTAAGAAAATGACCTCTGCAAACCCCCAGAAACAAGAATAAATGGCAACCAAGGTGGCGGACGCATTCCAAGGCCAAGTTATCGGAGCTATCACTATCTGTACTGGTGTCTACACATAGCCTGGGGCTGGCGCTGATGATGCACAAGGCACCGCTGCAAGTTCTGATTGATTGAATGACCAAATGATCGCCGGAGTAATGGAGACGAGAGGCACAATCCGAAGCAAGGCTACCAGGTGAGATGTTGCATTTGGGTGAGCCTAGTCCGTGGTGACGGCATCATAGCCTCGGTTTGACACCATCCCAGTATATCCAGTTGAGAGAGCGAAGGAACCGGTGAAATAAAACCCCAGCGCTCAGCCTCTGATCATTGATTGCTGCATGTGATCCTCATCCGACTGCATGGCCGATGGCTAGTGGCACCTCTTGCTCACCGAGAGGCCCCAAATGAGAGGTCGACTTGCAAAAAGCACTTATAATGCACTGATGAGACGTCACGGTCTATCAGAATAACCCTCCAGGCCTGTTATTGACGGCTTACTGCATGCTTGCCTTGCTCCTGTTATTATTTGGAGTCGGCCATCTTTGCGTTGCCGGCCCTACCGGAACCACCAGAGTCGCGCCTGATGGCCTCGCCGTGTCCGCTATCTCTACCACCTCGGCCCAAAGCAACGCCACGAAATATGTGGTGGCTCATTTTATAGTCGGAAACACCTATCCATACACTGAAGATAACTGGCTATCGGACGTCACCCTTGCTCATCAGAATGGCATCGACGGCTTTGCGCTCAACGTTGGACGCGATCCTTGGCAACCCAGTCAGGTCCAAAATGCGTAAGTACTGGTGTTGATTCAAATTTTGCGCTCACCCTCGATTAGATACCAGGCTGCACTGAAATCTGGCACCGGCTTCAAGCTCTTTTTATCCTTTGACATGACGTGCGTCCAAGATGCTTTGTTCACTGTCATGATATGTTGTTGACCACATCCAACTGTAGATCTCTGCCCTGCGCTGATGCCAGTGACGCTTCTATACTAAGGGAGTATATCACCACGTATGCTTCGCACCCCAACCAATTAATCTACAATGGGCGTGTTTTTACCTCGGCGTTCTCTGGACAATCTTGCTACTTTGGCCAAAGTTCAGTTCAGTCAGGATGGTCGACACAGTTTATCCAAAGCTTGACTGGGAGCAATTCTGTCTACTTTGTTCCCTCTTTTTTCGTGGACACGTCCGCTTTCCAGAGTTATAGTGACATCATCGATGGAATGTTCAATGTGAGTGCCTTACACTATCATGCCGTTTCTTAACGCAGTTTTATGTTCTAGTGGAACTCCGGCTGGCCCACGCAAATCACGGCGAATTCTGTGCCCAACTATGCACCTTCTACACTTGCTTCGCTTTCAAAGTACGTTGGGGCTACGACAACTGACGAAGAGTATATCAGTGCTTTGAGCCCCCTTGGTCGATCTTACATGGCAGCCGTGTCTGCTTGGTTCTTTACACACTATAGCCCGCAGACTTACAACAAGAACGTGAGCTATGAGTTATTTGTCATGAGCGATGGATTAGATCTCACGTGAAATTCAGTGGATATACTTGAGCGATGACCATCTATATGCGAGACGCTGGGAAAACTTGATTGAAATCCGTGATCAAGTTGATATAGCTCAAATCGTCTCTTGGAACGATTTCGGAGAATCGCATTACATTGGTCCTATTGAAGGTGCCCAACCGAACAGTCAGTCATGGGTGAATGGATTCGATCACACCGGTGAGCTTTGCCACGTCCTTCGATATACGCCTGGACGCCCACTCACGAGTAGCATTGCCTAGGTTGGCTTCGTATGACATCGCATTACGCCACAGCATTCAAGACAGGAAATTACCCAGTCATCTCAGAAGATCAAATTTTCATGTGGTGCCGCCCGCATCCAGCCTTTGCCACCGCACCTGATCCAGTTAGTCGGCCTACCAATTATCAGATCGTAAGTCCTCGTTTGGAGGGTCGTGTTATCCGAATTTGAAGCTATTGCTGTTTCTCAATATGGTAGATGGCCGACAAAATTTGGGTGGTCGTCTTTGCGGCAGCTCCGGGAACCGTCACACTTTCAACGTCGCCAACCAACGTCCTGACGTTCGATGTTGCAGGCGGCGTGACAAAGCTGTCGCTCTCAATTGCCGCTGGCGGATTTATGAAGGCGGAGTTACAAAGAAACAATCAGACGGTTATCGACCTTTATCCGAACGGTTTCTATTTCAACCCCGAACCACCATCATACAATTATAATGTGCTCGTCGCTTCGTCGTCATAAGGCTGAACTTTTCGGTATTGATACTTGCCTTACTTTGTAATGAGAATACTACTACACTGTACGACAATATTTGCTGCAGTGAGCTGATGTCCCGATTCGGAGGCTGGGTTCCGGCCAGAAGACTGAGAAAGCGACTGTGGGGAAGGGAAGATTGCGTCGTCGCAGTGATCATATCTTCTTAGTTTGCAAAGAAAAGACAGGGGTGACGAAGATGATGGGCGCATTCTAGGCCAGGCCAAGCCGCTAGAAAAGACACTATACCTCATACCAGCGTCAATTCTGAAGCTATTAAAGACGATGAGATCCGAGAGCATGATCCAGGAATCACTGCGTGTTTCTATTTGAGCCAGCTGGGACGGTCCATCTGCACTAGGCGTCAAGTAAAGTACTTACGACCCAAAGTACGACATGCTGAGAGATGCTAGCCCAAAAAGAAAACAGATTTGAATTGTCACTCGGCAAGGTCGTCAACGGCAATTTCTGAAGTTCCGATATGAAGTCATCACCCAAACAAACGAGATCAATTTCTAGCAGGGTCAATCAAGGCTCGAAGCACAATCCGTTGAAGCAGGTGATATGTGGGAGCACATGGACGATCTTAGTCTAGGATTTATTCGCTGGCGGATCGTGATATTCACACCCTTTTGTTTTCTGGAACCCGAGTAAGTAGTATTCCTGTCGGACTGGGGGTTGATCAAATGAGACCTACTAACTACTATGATAATATGGCTGGTGTGACGTGATCACTGCCCAAATGCGAAGCGGTTAGTCAAGTTGAGAAGAGTACTTATAATCCAGTGATCTTGAAAGCATGTCTTAGTCGTCAATATGCCGGGCTGCTGCGTGTTTGCCCCCGTCCTCGTGCTTTTGTCTTTGATCGTCGGCGAGTTCTGCTTAGGCGGCCCGACTGGGACCGCCGCGAGCCTATTCGGTGGCGACACAGCCTCCGAGTCCAGTTCCAACTCTACCGCCGTACCACTAGCCCAAAGCAGCGCCGCAAAGTATGTGGTGGCCCATTTCATGGTCGGAAACACCTATCCCTATACTCAAGACAATTGGTTGTCGGATATCACGTTTGCTCATCAGAGTGGCATCGACGGCTTCGCGCTCAACGTTGGACGCGATCCTTGGCAACCTGAACAAGTCCAACATGCGTAAGTGCCTATGCACGATATCGATTCATGCTCATGTTTGACTAGATACCGCGCTGCGCTGCAATCGGGAACCGGTTTCAAGCTCTTTTTATCGTTTGACATGACGTTCGTTCACAAGATGTCTTGTACAATGACATGATACATCACGATTGCTTGTAGATCCCTCCCCTGTGACTGTCCCAACGATGCAGCCACACTTCAAGAGTATATCACTACGTATGCTTCGCATCCGAACCAGTTGATCTACAACGGTCGTGTCTTCGCCTCGGCATTCTCTGGACAATCTTGCTACTTTGGCCAAGGTTCAGTTCAGTCAGGATGGCAATCACAATTTTTGGACCAGTTGACGGGGGGGAATGCTGTCTACTTCGCCCCCTCCTTTTTCGTGGACACGTCCGCTTTCCAGAGTTACAGTGGCGTTGTTGATGGGATGTTCAACGTAAGAGTGGCATACTCTCGTATATCCTATTACTCCAACTTCCATCCAGTGGAACTCTGGATGGCCCACGCAAGTCACGGCGGAATCTGTTCCCAATTATACACCTTCTACACTTGATTCGCTTTCAAGGTATGTTGGGGCCACGACAACCGATGAAGAGTATGTCAATGCCTTGAGTGCCTTTGGCGGATCTTATATGGCGGCTGTATCCGCTTGGTTCTTTACTCATTATAGCCCACAGACTTATAACAAGAACGTAAGTCGTTGACCCTGAGCGATGGATTAGTCTTTATTAATTAGTATTTTAGTGGGTATACTTGAGCGATGACCACCTATATGCGAAACGCTGGGAGCAACTAATTAGAATCCGCAATCAAGTTGACATAGCTCAGATCATCTCTTGGAATGATTATGGGGAGTCGCATTACATAGGTCCTATTGAAGGTGCACAACCGAATAGCCAGGAATGGGTAAACGGATTTGATCATACTGGTAGGTTTTGTCACGTCTTACGTTTTGCATCTCGATACTGATTTACTTTTATCAGGCTGGCTTCGTATGACGTCCTACTATGCAACAGCGTTCAAGACAGGAAATTACCCAGCCATCTTAAAAGATCAGATCTTCATGTGGTGTCGTCCACATCCTACCTTTGCCACCGCACCCGACCCAGTTGGGCGCCCTGCGAATTATCAGATCGTATGTTCTTGTTTCGATTTCGTGCTGTCTAAAATGGACTTGGGGATCATTGTAGATGGCAGACAAGTTTTGGGTGGTCGTCTTTGCTACGGCTCCAGGAACAGTCACCCTTTCATCGTCAACTTCTGATGTGCGGGCGTTCGATATTGCAGCTGGTGTGACAAAACTGTCGCTTCCGATCGCTGCTGGCGGGTTTATGAAGGCAGTGTTGAAAAGAAACAATCAAACAGTTGTCAACCTTCAGCCTAATGGTTTCTATTTCGATCCCAAGCCACCATCATACAATTTTAATGCACTCGTTTTTTCTTCCCCCTAGATGCTTGGGAAGTCATCTGTATTAATACGTGTAATGCTAGTGAAATGTTACCGTGCTTTGCGACGACAACGACGAGGTGACGTAATCGTCTCTTGGTCTCGCCTATCACAATGCCGTTTGGCGAGATCGTTTGCGGCGCCCCAGGAAGCGGAAAATCGACCTACTGTTACGGAAAATATCAGCTGTTCACTGCCCT
>JBBPKM010000025.1:0-29847 GCA_038089255.1 Austroboletus rostrupii
TCACATCGCTCGGCCTTTCGCACGACGCCGCACCCGTGGAGGACTTGATTGGTTCTCTGGCTGACGAACATGAAGTTCCGCGACAGGTGTCAAACCAGGTGATGTCTTGGTTTGGCCAGGTGGATGAAGGGACGTGGCGGATGGACGTCGATGCGGTGGTCGCCGAAATTGGATTAGGAATCATCAGGCATTACAAGGCAAGCCACGTTTCTCAAAAAAAAAAAAAAAAAACGTTTCTCGCGCGTCTGCTGACGCCCACGAGCAGCACGAGTCCCTACCAGAGGCCGATCTCATGACCAAATGGAAAAACGCCGTCGGTGACGCGTTCGAGTCGGCTGTCTCCCTAAAACTGCTTTCGGTACGGCTGTGTATTGTCGCCTTGTTGAGAGAGGGGTAGGGCTGAGGTCGATTCTCCGCCATGGCAGGGCAACTACCTCCGAAATCCCAGTGACGTTTCAGGGGCCACCTTGAACTACTTGCCAGCTTCAGCCCTCCCGTCGGATCCCGCTGCGCGCTTCGCAGAGCTGTTCCTGACACGTCCACGATGGAGGAGTGATGAAATTGAACCATTCCTCTCCGACATCGCTGTGAATGTGAAAGAACGGGACAAGTTGTTACTCAAGTACGCGCGTGCCATCACAACGCCGCAGGGTATTTGGTACACTGCGAGGGTAGGTTACAGTGGTTAGTATACAGGAGTTCAACGATGCATGCGTGTCACAGGACATCAGCGTTCGAACCCTTGAATTCCGGAAAAAAAAATACACACAAAATGTGCCCTTCCACTATTCCCTATATGTAAAAGCCCAGACGGATGAAAACATATTATGATGATCCAGTATCAATAAAGTTACACACAGGCGTTCACCACAACAAAAAAAAAAAAAAGAAGGTAAAGGTCTTGCCCACCACTATTCTTCCGTCTTTCGCCCCTTTGCTCGCGTCTTTACACCGTCTCCCAAAGACCTGATGGGCGAAGGGTGATACTCATCCTCTTCATTATCGGATGCTGCCTTTTTGCGTTTTCGCTGGGGACCCAGCTGTGGTGTGGCAGAGAGGATCTTGGTACCCGCGGGTCCCACCAGGCTATCTATAAAAGCCCATAGCGCTTTGCCAACTTGCCCATTATTTCGAATGTCACGGAACTGCTCTCGAATCCGTTGACGCATGTGCAAGATGGCGTTCGCCCGGTCCTGATGTGAACGATCTCGAAGGATGTAAAGGAGCGTCCCTAAGGGAAAAAAAAGCAAGATGGTAAGTACTTGTAACTCGGCTACGTATCCGACAGACGTGACCGCACCAATAAATACAAATTCGACAGGCGCAACGCGCTTGTCGACCTGCTCAAAGGCTTTGTTGAGCGTAGACGTCATGGCGATGTGCGAGAACGCGTTCAATGCTTCGTCAATGTTGGCTTTGAACACCTGATTCGGCTTGTCCACACGTGACAGCCATTTTTCGAGCTTCGCGGCCGTGGGCAGTCCTTGTTCTGGCAACAAATCACAGCAGAATACCATTTGGGCAACACACTGAAAGTCGCGGCCACGTTTCGTATCCCACTCGAGAACTTCTGCGAGGCCGCCCTCGCAGTTGACATGTCGACATTCGAGATCACTGATCCAATCCGCCCACGGTGAGGAGATCGCTTGCAGTTTCTCTGCATGGCATTAAACATGTTCGTTTACTCTTTTTTAAAAAATAGGAGTATACACACCTGCGGCAGTCAAACTCATCCCGAGTTGCACCCGTTGGAAGATTTCTCTCTCCGTTCCCGGCGGAAGGTCATTGTACTCGACTGCAGGCAACACGGTTGAGTGAAAAGGCGGACGTTTGCACAGCAAGTAAGCTGACCGCATGTGATCCTCGTTTCCGAAAACCGGCGTTTCCAGTGCTCAGGTATTTCTAGACGCGTCGTCTTTTGTGCGTCCGACCTGACGAACCAGAAACTCTTCTTTGTACGTGAATCGCGATCTGGACGATGACAAGGTTCGCCGACGCGGCATGGTAAAAACCTGGGGCGTTGTACTCACGAGGTATCTGTGACGGCGTTTCGGTTAGTGGCGGAAGGTAGCAACGACCCCAACATGGATGCTCACCAGACCGTCGAGGAATTTTTGGATGGACGTCAGCCTCTGTTTGCCGTCGACACACACTCTTATTGGTTCTCCGTCTTCGTCCTTTTGAACTGCAAATATAACGGGCGGGACATAAAAGTTGCGGAAAATAGAATCAATGAGTCCAATTTGTTTGCTTTCCGGCCAAACGACGTCTATGAAAAGGGCCCTGCCACGATGAACGGAGTCGTCGCAGTAGCACGCGCAGAGACGTACCTCTTTGATAGCTCGGGTTAAGGTCAATATAACCTTCGTGTATGAATGCTGCAGCGTGTCAAGGAGACGTTGGTGAACACGGGTGATCCGCTCACAATGAAGTTCTTTGGCGCTGTAGCTCATGGCGGAAGGGGGGGTCAGTGCGTTGGCTATCCGAAAGACGTTTGGATCAGGCTTCTCGTCGTCGGAACCAAAGTCATCGTCGAGCAGCTCGTCGACGTCCTTGTCGCTCTTGTCGGCCATGTTGTGTGTTGTTCAACAAGCGTGGGGCATCAATATGGCACGCGTCCTCGGTTCGGGGGTTCACTAGATGCCATTACTTAAGCTAAGCTACTTACTCATACTCATACCTTGGTTCCACTCCCCAAAATCATCATCGCCAGAGTCGTGTCGCGCGAGCGTCGCGTCCGAAGACGTCGATCGCCTGTGCTGTCTCCGTTCTTCGTCGTCCCGAATAAGTCTGCGCCCCTCCTCTACCCCCTCTGCATCAACACCGGGCGTGTCACTCACCCCCCTCGAAGTAGACTTGACAATAGGCTCAGCAGCGCTGTCTTCGCCGTCGCTCATGTCCCCAACTTGCCAGAGCTGCTCGGCCGCTACTTCCCCTTCCTCCGGTGCCCTCAGAGCCTGTGCTTCGTCTTCCTCATCGTCATTCTTACCATTCTTCGCGGCAGAACGGGCAACCGGCGCTCGTGACAGTGCAATGCCCCCCTGGGATCGTTCGGGTTTTTTATGCGTGAGGAGGACGACACCTGATATGAGGATCACGATGGAGGCGAAAATGAGGAAGAGGATCCAGGGCTTGTAGGCACCCACTTCGTTGTTGAAAATGAGCGAGTCCAAGAACCTGCGCGCAACGATTAAGCATAGACGATATTGCAAGGTAAATAGCGTACCCCGTGGCAGTGTAGACACCATAGAACACAGGTACGACGAGCGTGGAATCATACACTTTCAGTCCACGGTTCAGGCATATGATTTGCAAGACTGCCGTGATGGCCAATAAGATGATGGTGAAGATGGGTGCCAGATGTCCAAATTGATTCCCTGGATTTTCGTGCGACAAACTTCCGGTCAGTAACTTGATACTTCTGGAACTCAGAACAACAGACGATGATATGGGTGATGGGCACGTACGTGGCCTTGGCAAATACGAGACATCCCCCCGCAAGACCGCCACCACAGCAAGCCCAGCCAATTCCGAGTATCCAAGCTATCTGCATGTCGTCCTTGGCCGCGGTCCAAATCTCGAGTTTCTCCTTGATCCAGAGGGAGAATGATGCATAGGCGTTCCGAGCTTTTCCCAGAAAGGTGGTGCTAGGCGGGAGTGACCTGCGCACGCTCATACCCGTGAAAGGTTCCGAGGTGATGTCAGAACGGGATGCAAGGACAGCGTCGAGGGAGTATGTGAACTTGAGGACCAGAAGCAAAGCGATTGACATGGAGAAGAAAAAGGCGAGCCATCCCCCCCTCCTCCAGAGGGCCGTGAGATGGTCGACGTTGGTTTCTGCGGAGAGCCCGCTATTGATGCCGCCAAACGCAATTATGCCTATAACACCAAGAATTACAATAATTGTACCCTGGGGGAGTCAGTCCGACGAAAAGGACGGGTAAAGGGGGACTGACGTGTATATCTGTTTGGGTAACTGGTGTTCCGACTAAAAATCTAGCAAATAGGAAATTGAAGATGAGAGATGTAGAGCCGAGAGGAGCAACATATTCTGGATGGAGAGGTCAAATATCATGGCTCGGGGAAATGTAAGATGGACTCGCCCGCTCGCATGTAATCCAAAGCGAGGGTGCTCCCTAGGAGCTGGGACAAAATGTAAAGGAACATTCCCAAGAGCCATAGGGGTCGTAGCCAGTCTCGTCGGCGAGCAGACTTGGGAATGGCGTTCGTGCGGACCTGGAAAGGAGGGTCAGGATCAGACGAGGGCCTGGTAGACGACTTGCATGGTCCAACTTGGTGAGATTCAGACCGGCGGCGTTGAGCACAGATGCGAGCAGGATGATGGCGAGGCCGATGATGAAGGCGACGACGGAGTTGACATGGTGTGGTGCCGCCGCGGTCGTCGACGCTGCAGACTCTGGGGAGTCCATCGACGGTCGCGGTGATGGTACAAGAAAGTCTCCTAAGCGGTGATGACTGTCAACCACAAACGCGCCATCTGCAGACGATGCCGCCGCCCGGGCAGAGCATCCCCGCCGAGCTCATCGACCTCCTGAACGACGCCCGCTTTCTTCACGTTCTCGCCACAGATCCAGCACAGGTGCTTCCTCCGGGAAAGTCTCTCCTGTCGGCCTTGTCCCGCTCGCACACCGCCCCAGGGGAGACAAGGCCGACGCTGCACGCCAAGGTGGAGGACCTCGTCCACAATGCCTTCTGGGACGAGGTGCGAGCCCCTGCGCCCCCGCCGTGCGCATCGTCTGAGGTTCATGCAGGCCGTGAACACACTTTCCGATCCGGAGCCCTCTGTCCAGCTTCCCCGCATCAAGCTGCTCTACAACGATCTCCACGCCGCGCTCTCTCCCCTTCTGCCACCCAGACACCCCGTCCTCGTCACCCTCTCCAGCCCCCTCTCCCCCACCTCCTCTCCCCTGCACTCCACCACCATGGATTTGCGCCAGGTTCTCGCCGGCCTTCAGGAGCGCTGCGCCCCTGCTCGTGATCCCGACATCCAGGCCTTGCAACGACCGCTGGATGTTCCCCAGCCCGCATTGCCCCGCCACGCCGCTCTGGCCAAGCTAGTCGTCGACACCGTCAGAAGCATCCTCAAGCTTTCCGAAATCCTGAAGGACGATCTATCTCAGTTCGTCCTGGGAAATATGACAGAACAACAGCTTCGGTCTGTCGTGTCCAAACAAGCAAAGGACAAGGAACGAGATGTTGTGATCGGCATTTGGCATCGAGATAGAGTGATGCAGCGATGGTCCTCCTGGCTGGACATGTCGCAGCCCCCTGCTCATTTGAATAGTATATCTGTGAGACCACCTTTCCTTTGGATCGTCCGTGTCGTTCAGGCTCTGGGTTCCCCGTCGGCTGTCTCTTGCCCCCTTCCGTCGAGTGCCGTACAAGCCCACTCAAGTCCTTCCTCTGTTCATGAAACAGAAGAATCTTCCACACCCGACATCAACATTCTCCCGCCTGTATTTTTCCTCTCGGCGTCGGCTCTTTTGAAGATACAGAATTATCTACAGGCTCTCGTGATCGCTTCCTCACTGCGTGTACTTACACGTCTCCCTGTAGATATCCCATCTTCGTCTGGCGTCGCTGACGCTGACTCGTTCATGTCCCGTGTCTGGTCACTTCTCCGCGCCGAGATTGCCGGAGAAGCTGGCGCAGACGATACGAAGATCATTAACCTCGCAGACGAAGTCATCCGCGCGCGAATGCAAGCCACTTCCCATCCACTGTCCAAAGAGGACGAGGCGACATTGCGTGCCTCTGTAGACCGGACCCTTCGAGTCGAGGACCCTGTATATAAGCTGCTGCAGCAACGTCTACTGACAGAGCTCCCTAGTGCTCTCATCAAACGCCGTCAGCAGGACAATTCAGGGTCAGCGATTGCGCCCACGAGTTTGCGGACGGGGAGGGATGGAGAGCGGGCAGGGAAGCGACCGAGGATTTTGCTCGATCTGAATGATGTCAATGACAGGCCGACCCCGCCTCGCAGCTCGCCAGTGCCTTGGACGACTATCGACGTGAAAGGATTCGAAGATGCTGTTTTGAGGCGTGCCGTTGCAGAGGTGTTCGGACAGGTGGATAGCTGCTTGGGGTGGGTGGAGAACGTCTGGGGCGATGTCATCGGGACGGACGGGAAGAACGACGCGGATAGCAGTACAATATAGCCAGATACTTATTTTCATATGTAGCCTAGTAATTCGATTCTTTCGTCGCGTCATTTCACCTTTTTGTTCGCTCTCGCCTCAGATCTTTTAAAGTCAACCGAAGCTCGCGATGGCACCGCCAAAACGAACGAATCCGAATTATATGCACATAAACTCAAATTCCGACATACTTACCGTCGCTGGTAGATAACCACGTTCACGTTCGAAGCAAAGGAGAAGCAACCTACAAGCGCAATAAAGGGCGAATTCAAGGAGTACGTCTCTTTTTCATGCTGCCTCCAAGTTTTTCTTTGACGAGCCTCGTCCTTCCAGCAGCCATATACATGGGAGGCGTCTTACACACGCTCATAGGACACCGTGCAGGAGGATGA
The DNA here is from genome assembly GCA_038089255.1 of Austroboletus rostrupii. NCBI lineage: Eukaryota > Fungi > Basidiomycota > Agaricomycetes > Boletales > Boletaceae > Austroboletus > Austroboletus rostrupii. The sequence goes on from JBBPKM010000025.1 coordinate 6,551, forward strand.
AATCGGCAGCTTGCAAGGCGTAGCCGAGGATCTGATGGCAGGGGGTAAGACGGCAGAGGTACACACACTGACGTCGCGTGTGTTCCATTTTGCGTCGCTTACCGTGCCGCGTTAGATTGCCCACCACCTGCTGTGTGGCCATTCGACGTACCATCATCCGACATCTCATCCTCTCTTGCCTGATCTGTCAGCCGCAATGACGGACCGTGATATGCGTCCGACTAGGTCGACTTGTTCTTGCAGTACGCACGTGTAGAATGGTTTGACTGGAATCCTCTCGGTCAGATTGGTGTTGTTGGTATATGCGGCGGCATGGGCGAGCGTGGTGCGATCATGTCCCGACTCGGTGGTAATCCAAACCTCCAGAATGCTATTTAAATGGCACGGAATAATATGAGATGAGCACGATGCTACGTCTTTGATAGCTGCAGTCGTGTTCCAACTCACTCATCACGGGAAATTCTTATTGTTTTTGGCTCGCTGACGATACCGATACGTGACAGAGAATGTATGTGGTCACTTCAGCGGCTGAAATGGAGGTGTGCAAAGACATGTGTGATAAAACGGGCGGTGAGTCTATGCATGAACGAGTATCTTCACGTCTCACGGAATGTGTGAATACTTGCCAGATTAATGAAACGTCGTTCAATTGGCGCAGGGAAGACGAATCCTGCCACGGACCTGATGATGATGAGACATTCGACGCATCCTCCAGACTCGTCACCACCGAGCCTGTGCATCCCCACTTGGACACGAAGAGCGAGGGGTGTTTGTCCACAATGTATGGCCGAAGTGTGTGCGTGCCAACCGACTGCGACATCCGTGGCCCAATGGTCCTGAGTTCTCCGCATCTTGCGCAGAGGTATCATCACTTGTTTCCAGTCAAGCTCTATCAGGCTGTGTACGTGGGTGGCTTGATATTAATGCGGATCGAGATTTGAACACGTATTGTAGGACTTTGGTGGAAGAGGCCGATGCATTTCCAACAGCGCCTTCTACTGCTCTGTCCTCGGAACGGATTAACGCACTTGGTCGGTATCGATGTCCGCACTGCAATCACAATTTTCGCTCGGAATGCGACGACCCTGTGCACGGTGTGATGGATATGCTGGGCAGGACAGGGGCCAATTATAAGTGTTGTCTGGAAAATTAACGTCACGGTCTCGCGGAGAAAAAGAAATCCGCGTTGCTGTTTCGCATGAACCAAATGATGCAGAGTCCTCGATTGAATTTCGCGGAAAGGGAGTCGGTTGCTCAGGCTTTCCTATCGCACTGGGAAAAGCGCAACTGCGCAACCAGTTCGGCTTCGCGCCACATCACTTTCAACAAATAAATGTGATGGGTTGTCTAGTATTTGGAGCGGCGCACTGAAACGGAACGTCGAAATAACGTGTGTTCACTGGAAGAAAAAAACACATCATGACTTGGACGGGGAAGCGATCGTGAATTGTGATAACGAACCCAAGAAGATAGACGGCACCAAGACGTCATAGTAAGCAACTAGTTTGCAGATGACTCTAGGATTGACCCAGAGCTAGGTCGGTACAGTGCAAGTCAGCGAGTGTATGCTATGGTGCCGACTGTGGCAATGGGAGATTGGTGACAGGCCCATCTCAGATTAGGAAAGTCAGATCCGGTTGGCAAAGTGTCCATGGTGTGGGTCCAGTTGAACCTGGAGACGCGGTCGATCGGAGGTGTCGAGAATAGTAAGAAAAATATAAACTGTATGGCTCGGAGGTAAATTTTCTGTCTCTATCAACGACTCAGTTGGGCGAACATAGATGCACCTACTTGGTAGTGAGCTTGGAGAAGCACGAGAAGCAAAATTCACCAATAACTACGACATGAAACGTGGCCGTCTGACGAACGGGAAAAAGTCGAAGAAAAGAGAAACAATAAATATTGAGACCCGTAGGTCTACCACTCCGGAAAAGCGTGTCATCCTTGTGCAGGGGCCATGCTAATCTTCTCTGTATCGTTCCAATTTTATCGTGTGCAACCCCGAAGGGTGCACTTTACAGGGTAAGACTTAAATGGATGTCAACCAAATTTTGATTTGTGTTGGAGAGACTGGGTGAAAGAAATTGCTATATATGGACATAGATGCTCTTCAAAAACCGGCTATCACCGATCACCAGTCGCTACGCCTCCGCCCACGCCGGATCTCCCTGGCGGCGGTGGTCTGATGTTAATCGGACGGGATTTTGGATATGCATTGTAGAATTTTTATGGAAGAGATCGAAGAACTGGCACATACATGTGGGCGTGCATTTCCAATGACACGTTCTCCTCGAACTGCAACGTGATTATTACACAGAATGTGATGCGTTCGTCAGATCTGGGCCAGCTAATAGAACGCTTTCGCTTCGTCGATGAGTTGGTAGCTACCCCGTTGACATGCTGAAAAGAAATACTGCACCCCGGTGTCGTTACTTGGATGAATTAAATGATATATATGATGGTGGTGACTCAGTACTCAGGGCATGTTCGACCGATGGTTCTATTTTTGCCGATGACAATGTCAACGGTTGCTGCACTCGAGTCCCACGCACGATGTCGCTGGATTTTTGGGCGCTTGGGCATCTACTGCTGCAGTGGCGGCGGCTGCGCTGAGCAAAGTGCTTGAAGGATGTAGTGAATGTAGACCAAGTACGAGTGCACAGGAGCGTTCATACTCCGGGAAATGGAAAACAAAAAGAAAGGGCCGGCTCGTTCGTTCGTTCGGTTCCTCAACGTTGCAACCACCCAATTCCATTTCGCGCCTCGAGTGCGCCAACATACGGCAAAACCGCGAGGAGAATGTCCGCACCACTCTCTTCGCGCCCAGAGCCTGCCGTCCTGCCCTCCATTCCGCCCTCCCCTTCGCTCCTGGATGAAGTCTTTGGTCACGGTCAGCCGCGCCCTTGGAGTGTTCGCCTCGAGGCATCCGACTTGCAGGCCATACGTCGGTCCTTACCAGAATCCGCCACCAATCCTTCCAAGAACAAAGACGATGACAAGGCTGACGCCGACGCCGAGCATCTTGAACAAGGACGCAAAGCATATCCCCCCGTGAACGACGAAGCCGCCGAAACGCGTAGAGTTGAAGAGGTACGTATCCCACTCATTCCGCCTGCCTCGTCTGCCTTCCTTCGCTCTGGTTGCCTCTTCTCTTTCTGGCGGCATTCCTGATAATACACGTTTCCCCACATTTTACGACAACGTATATTGACGATCCTTGCTTTTTTTCCTCGGTCATTGACAGACCCTCAAGCGCTGGGAACTTGCCGAACGACAACGCCGGAAGTCCATCCGTGAGTCCGCACAGCAGACTTCCGGCCCTTCCCTCTTTGCCAGCGTCACCCGCACCGCCTCCTTGGTGCTCTCGCGCCGGTCCGGCATCATCTCCGCCGCCCCCGCCGCCTTCAAGCCCCAAGATGCCGTCAACGTCGCACGCGAGGGATACGGCGTCCCGCTCGACGACATGGACATCGCTCGCGCATCCTCCTCTATGGCGGACATCACCATACACTCCCCCAGTGTGTCCCCGTCTTTGTTCGACCGCCGCGCGAACGCCAGTCTGGACACGACCGCCGCCTCGCGTAGGACGTCTGAAAATCCGTTTGTGCACCCCTCAGAGCGTGGCGCGCGCATGTCCTCGTCCTCGTCTCCACCCCAGACATCGCCTTTGTTGGTCCCTGTCACCCCGATGCGCCCTCTGCGGCCTTCCACCCCGCCTTCGCCCACCCCGTTCTCAGACGCCCATGCTCAGCTTGGTGGGGCGCCAGCCTTGACTATGCGCGCTAGCGTTGAGCACAGCGCACACGTGCGCATGTCGTCGTCGGGGGGTAAATCAATCGCGTCCATTGTTCCACCACCACCACCGAAACCACGTCCGTTTTCTCCCCTGTCCGAGGGTACGCCTCGCGCGAAGCAGCTCCAACCAACATCGCAGCCGGTTCTTCGACCGTCTACGCGTCGATATCACGAGGGAAGACATGACGTCCGGTGGTGGCATGATTGGTTGTGTGGCTGCGGCGAGGGCCCCGATCGGGGAGGTGACAGTCAAGTGCGTGATATTCCTCCGTTGCCAGTCTCGTTTTAATGCCCTCGTCTGTGCCGCAACCACACAGGCTGGTCGAACGAATCCGTTTGAGTAAACGCTGGTTGCTCGCCACCATCACTCTTTATCTCCACACCTGTCCGTTCATTTTCCGCACACCATCGCTATGGATCTCCTCGCTCTCGTTGGGTTTCTTTTCTTTTTTTCTTTTCTTTTTTTATATTAGGGTATACGTTTCGCCCCCTGCATGCTCTAGGCTTGTCTTCCTTTCCGCAACAAACTGCTCCGCTCTATACCTCCTTTATATTTTTTTTATATCCTTCGCCCGTTGGGCACATCATAGCGGACATTGTAAATCGAGAAGACAAATGTATAAATTCCAAGGGGTCAACACTTGAACAGTAAGGTGGATAAGTTACAGTCCAGTTGCAGGCGTGCACTACGACTATTATTGGCACGAGCGACTCAAAAAGCCACCCAACATTTTAAACGTATTCGTGGTTGTGTTCGTGATCGTGAATCATTATGTACGATAGGGTACCGACCGGAGGCCAACAACGCCGTTCATATACACCGAGCCGCCAACGCTCATGTCAACCCCAACGATAAATATTATTCAGCCGAGCGGCATTACTTTACCTGCTCTGGCATCGTCCGGGGTTTCCCCCCCATCAATCTAAAGACCACAAAGGAGGGCCTTCAGCGGATCATCAGCACAGAGGACAACATCGGAAGACAGACTTGTTCGGTATTGAACGCTTCGTGGCAAACCCTATTGATACGGTCGCTGGTACCCGCCCTTGTCCCCTCTCGTACCGAGATCACAACTTGCGTCTCAGCTTTAGACAAATTACTGCCCGCTTGGTCAGCTCCAGTTTCAATCACAGTATCGGCTCCTCCGGTGCTCTGCGCTTCACGCTCGACGTCCACATCGGTGGCCGCACTAGGGTGATTTACATTGACTTCCACACGGCGCACATTGTACATCCACTCGGGAAGAGCGGGCGTTGTTCTTGTACGGGTCCATGTATAGTTGAAATTGGTGAGGGTGGCAGTACGAGATTGGACTTCTAATCCCAAGTTGAAGAATGGAATAGAAAGGCCATCTGCATATGAAAGATGAGTTTGCCTGCCGCATAATGGCCATTATGAAATACGTACGAATAATGATAGAACCAAGTACTACGAATGATACAATGGGTTGGATCACTGCAGCGAGTGTCTGTGCCTGGTCCGCAGGTGGATCTACGGGTACCGGCAAGCGTGTACGAGCCATGGCAGAAACAAAGATAGCACTAACACCCATCTAAATAAAAAGGACATGGATTCAATCTGACATTTCAGAATATATAAAAAAGTGATACGCACAGGACCTGTGAAAGAGATGTGAGTTCCAGATCAGTGCGCATTATTCGGCATGTTCATACCAAAATGACCACAAAACAGAGCTTCCTTCCAGGATGTGATCTCCGGCACCCACCTGTAGAGTAAAAGTAGCGGGGGAAGACGCCGAAGGACAAGAATAGCAAGCATCAGTACGACCAAGCGCCAAGGGGTAATCCCTAGTGCCTCTGAATTATACGTTTCAAAAGGAAGCCAAGCACCGATGTAAATGAAACAACCACAGTTTAAAACGTAGTCAATCACAGAAGAGAACGAATCATCCGCTGTCTGGGAATTGAAGTGACCATCCCATGATATTGCAGATCCTGTAAACATGGGTCATCTGATATGCCCCCAAGACAACGAAGATCATCTCACCTGCTGCAAAGGCTGCCAATAGATCGTCAACACCTATGGTCTTGGCTACGCCGATCGTGAATATAGAAAGAGCCAAGTACTGCGCGATATATGACTCGCGGTCGATAAAACCTTTTCGATGGCTTAGTTTCATCAATTTAGAGAACAGCAACCCTACAGAAGCATAAGTCAAAGCGTCGAGTTGAGTCCAATCACTGACCTAGAATAGCCCCGAGAATAGTGCCCAAGATGACCTCATCTAAATAATGCAACTCAACAAAAAGAAAAAAAAGAAAAAGTGAACTCGCGCGAATGACAACTCACACAACCAACCAACAAGGAACCACTTCCCGATAGCCATGCGAGTCGAAGCCTCGACGGTCAGGTAAATTGCAAGGCTGAGAAAAGGATATGCCAGACCATCGTTGGCTGCTGATTCGGCTGAAATAATCCGACGAATTTCCAAAGGAACGTGCTTGGAAGCAAATTTTCCGTCTATATAGAGAATGATAAGGTGGACGTCGGGCTGTGATATTGGGAAGCAAAAACAGACGAGTGATAGCAGCACAGGTAACTGGATCTGTCGGAGTAAGGCAGGCAGAAATGCAGAGCGCAGAAATTTCGTTCAGGGTAGGAAAGAGCGCTTGCAGGACTGCTGTAGGAAACGTCAATATCAATGAAATGAACTGAATGGAAGACGTACCAGAAACGACAACCCAGCCGAAGGCCATGGTAGGGATAACCATGACGAGAAGACTCTTGGCATGTTCTTTCATGTACGCGCAAGGCAGTTCTACGCCCACGGCGAATAGCCCAGTTGCTAGAACAACACGCATGACCTCGAGTGTGATTTTGTTTTCCTGGGAGCCTCCCCAGACGCGGGGATCAAACACGTTGGCTACATAAGGACCGATAATTACACCAAATGCGGTCCCCAGAACGACTTCATTGATGTACAGCTACGAATGGTTCATCCGATTAGACAGGAGTGGGTCAGTAAAAGAACAAACCTTTTCTTTTACAAGGAGAGATACCATGGAAAACTATACACGGATAGCAGGAGGTGAGTGTGGGATCACGGCATGAATAGATGGAGAAATGGAAGCTACCAGTACGACAAATCCGCCGAGACATACATACGCCAAGCCTGACGCAGATACCTATAGCATATGATGAGAAACACTGCCTGCTGGTTTGGGTATAAACGACAGACATCCAAGAGCTCTATGCTCATTGTTGGAGGTGAAGGAAAATCGGGTCGAGCACCGTGAGCCAGCGTGCCGATTTTGACTAAATATCATATAAGTCACGTGAATAGGGACACAGGGGAAGTGATAACCGGTGATACGGAATAACTAAATATGGATCCTGAAGTTATCTCGCTGTAGGCGTTAGTTTGAATGTTTCACCTCATGATCACCGCCGTACTTAATGTCAACACAGCCATGTAAACTATGTAATTCAAAATTTGTATAAGCACATATATATTATGTGCACATAGCGCAAAATAAATATTACAGATATGGATCACACTCTAACCACCAGTGCTACTAAGTATCATTGGGCAAGGGGCGCCCGACATTGAAAACCTCCGAACCATTGTTATCTTCGCACGAGGCTCAACGCGGACACGCAGTAAACGTTATTCGGCGCTAGGGAACCTCACCTCCGACTGCACTTGTCTATTCTCTTCTCCGTCGTCGAAATTCTTTTCAGTGATCTAGAAGGTATTCGGTTCTTCAGCCGGCATCAATAACCAGAAATAAACACAGGCCTCTGCCATTTCGGTAGCTTCTTTGCGGTTCTTGACATTGATATGCTCACTGATGACGATTGCCACCTCACCATTATCGTTAGTTTGTGGACCACGCTCGACATCGATATCCGATGTCGCGGCACTGCGAGCGTTTTTGCGAAGTCCCGGACTCGCGTATAACGACCAGTCGGGAACTTTTGCCTCCGATCGTGTTCGGGTCCTCGTATAGGTAAGTGTCATAGTACGAGACTGGACTTGCTGTCCCAAGTTGAAAAACGGGATAGAGAAGCCGTCTAATGAAACTCGATGAGCACCAACATCGCTCAAAAGACAAAATAATACACACGGACGACGATAGAACTGAGCACTATGAACGATACAATAGGCTGGATTGTAATGGCAAGCAACTGCGCCTGATTCGCTGGCGGATTTTCTGGAACTGGTAGGCGCGTGCGGGCATAAGCGGAGACGAAAACCGCACTGACACCCATCTGTGCACAAAGGAAATAACTATTGCTATATCCCAGAGCAAGGCGGGGATACGCACTGGGCCTATGGAAGAAACATGATATCAGAATCATGACATATTACTTATTTACCCACCAAAGTGTCCACAAAATAGCGCCTCCTTCCAAGACGTAATTTCGGGTACCCACCTGTAGAGTAAAAGCAGCGGGGGGATACGTCGAAGGACAGTGGTTGCAAGCATTAATACGACTAAACGCCACGGAACAATCCCAATTTCTGGCGAATTGTATGATTCAAAAGGGATCCACGCGCCAATATATATGAAGCAAGCACAGTTCAAAAAATAGTCAATTACAGATGAAAATGGCTCGTTTGTCGTCTGTTCTTGGAAGCGACCATCCCATGAGACTGCGCAACCTGGACAAGAGTCAGACTGTTCACAAAACAGGAAATGTTTGCTAACCCGCAGCATAAGCCGCCAGAAGATCGTCGGCGCCTAGGGTACTGGCCACACCTGCCGTAAATAAAGAGATAGCCAAGTATTGCGCGATGTATGACTCGCGGTCGATGAGACCCCTGCGATGGCTTATAGCCATCAATTTGGAGAACAAAATACCTGCAAAGATATAAGCCAAAGCACGTCGACTACTGCATGAAGTATAACTGGCCAATGACGACTCCAAGTACAGTGCCAAAGATAACTTGGTCTGCATTATGCAACTGAATAAGAAAGTGGTGAATCTCAAGCACGAAGCAACTTACATAACCAACCAACAAGGAACCATTTTCCAATGGCCACACGGGTCGAAGCCTCGACAGTCAAGTAAATTGCAAGGCTGAGAAAAGGGTACGCAAGACCGTCGTTGGCCGCAGCCTCGGCTGTAAGAATATGACGGATTTCCACAGGGACGTGCTTAGAAGCAAACCTTCCACCTATGGTAAATATAGTAAGGATGAATGCCAGGCTGAGGTACGGAGAGGATCGGCAACGAACGGGTGATGGCAGCACATGTGACTGGGTCGGTCGGAGTGAGACAAGCGGCAATGCAAAGCGCTGAAACTAGGTCCAGGGCAGGGAAAAGTGCACGTATGATCACTGTGGGAGAAGAAGATTAATGAATGAACGAAAGGAGGCAGGCAGACATACCACCAATAATGACCCAGCCGAAAGCCATTGTAGGGACAACCATGACAAGCATACCCTTGACATGAGTCTTCATGTAAGCGCGAGGTAATTCTGTGCCTATGGCGAATAAGCCAGTGACCAGAACGACGCGCATGAACTCGAGGGTAACAACGTTCTCTTGGGAGCCACCCCAAGCGCGAGGGTTAAGCACGTTGGCTACGTAAGGACCAATGATTACGCCGAATACAGTCCCGAGGACGACTTCATTGACATAAATCTAGAAATGACTCGATTGAATATATAGGTGTGCTTGATGATTGTGAGCACAAACCGTTTCCTTTATGAGGTGAGATACCATGGAAAACTATATCATTAAGGTGAGCTTGGCGACGATAGCGGGCGGGAGAAGATGGGGAGTGAGGAGGCTCACTAGTACTACAAATCCGCCAAGACACATATACGCCAACTCAGGCGGAGCTATCTGCAGAACTTCAGTAGGTTTGCTAGCCCAGTGAAATAAAAGACGAACATTCAAGAGGTGTATGGTCATTGTAGAATCCGTAGAGGGGGATCAGACCACGGGGAGCGAAGGGGGGAAGCTAGTAGTGACGGGGGATTCAGACAACAGCTCGACCCTCATTAATATGGTACCTCTAGCCTAGATCTGCAGTTGTCGAAAACGGGCAGGAAGCGAACACGTCTAGGCTGAGGCTCTGCAATGGCCGACTTGGTCGTGGAACCCATTGGCTTGCATATCCCGGCATCTAGCTGTGTCACGGCCATTTGTGTCAAGCACCAATCTCAGTTCCAAGGGTCTTGAGATTCTTACCAGTTGCGTCACCTGATACAGCAATATTGCTGTCACCACGCCCATCCATCTATTATAACCATATTAGTGCGTATGTGGGTAGCACACGCCAAAATGTCGCGAAGAAGAACGTCGCCGCATGTCCCAGGCCCCGTTCTGCGCTTGCCTCTTGGGGTGCGCATTCGCTAGAAGCCGAGTTATTTTTTTCTACACTGAACTCAGTGATCGAATGCACGTGACGCGGAAGCAAAGCGGAAGTTTAAATGAACCCAGATAACGGAGACAATGTTAATGCACCAACATAACAATGTTGCTCAACACCACCGTCGTCCTTTTGGCGGTGCTGGCTGCTTTCTACTTTCACATAAGACCCGCCTTATCGTCGCTTGGTGTGGGCAGGGTTATAAGTCCTATCGGGAATGCTGATTGCAAGACAGTGTCCCAGCTCCAGGCCTGTGAGAGTATGTTTTCCGCCCTATCTGGCGTGATTTGCCCATTTCCTTACCGTCCAATTCTGCACCACAGAACTTGTGCTTCATCAGCCCACTGGCCTCGTTTATCTCGCATGCTCCACCCCGCTCAGCCGTGTCCACTGGACACCTGCTGTGGAACGATTTAATGCGTCTGGAAGGTCTGAAACTGACTATGTGGCTACCTACGACCCAAATACCGATGCCATCAAAAAATTCACATTCTTACCCACACCTCCCCGGGGAATTTCCGTGCACGGCATGGACATCGTGCCTTCTGTTAATGACCCCTATCTCCTTTACGTGTATCTCGTGAATCACAGGGAGCCTGAATCCAATGACGCACGAAAAGTCGGCGCAGACTCTTCCATCGAGGTCTACAAGACGTTCGTTGGGAGTAGCACTTTGGAGCATGTCTGGACATTCGACGATCCTACCATCATCGTTACCCCGAACGATGTTGTAGGATCTCCAGACGGAAGAAGCGTCTATTTTACCAACGACCACAAGCACAAAACCGGTCTGGAAAGTCCTGAGACTCGTATCCTGTTACTATTTTCTGATGTCCTTCACAGGGCAGGCTCGTGAGTTTGCTAACGCTCACTTCCGACACGTCTGTCGGCTTCTGTCACGTTGAACAAGGTTGCAAGTTTGCTTACACTGGACTACGTGCCAGTAATGGCATAGTGAAAGGGGCAAACGATACGTTCTATGTCGCAGATAGTGTCCTTGGAGCTGTTACAATTCTGGAACTACAATCTGACAACACCCTCTCTCTCACGGAGACTATAAAGACTGGTTCGCGCTTCGCTTGATACCTCTGTCCTATGCATTTAACCTTTGCTTGTGCAGGTATGAGTCTGGACAACCTTGCCATTGATGCTAACGGAGCGCTTTGGGCGGCAGGTAGGCCTTGCGCACGTTAACTTATGTCACGGGATGATAAGAATGAGCTGTTTCCCAGGGTTGGCTGACGCTCTGGGTTTGATTACGCGACTGATTAACGATCCTTCTGTGTTACTTCCCTCCTCGGTATTCAGAATCACGGCCAATCGTGGTATCGGATCTTTCTACGGGGAAAAATACAGTGTTGACAAGGTACATGAATTGGATTGGACATAAGTGCATGGCTGATCTGATCCAAAAGGTATTTGAAGACCCCGGCGAACTGGCATCTGGAAGCACGTCCGCCGCATATGATGCTGAGAAAGGGCGACTCTTCATGCACGGTGTGCAATTTCAATAGCTACTGTGATGCGTGCTCACCTGCCGCAAGGCCTTATGTCGCCACATTTGACGGTGTGCAGGTTGTAAAGGTATGCTTTCCAAGACACGTTTGAGGCGCGGCCAATCGATCTGCAGATTCCAGTGGGGAGAGATTCGGGAATAATACCTAAAGCACGGCCCCCTGTAGAGAGTGTATCGCACGTGTACTCCGAGTTTGATGTTCGTGTCTATGCTGATGCTCTGTTGCTGTCGTGTGCGCGGAACTCGCTGAGGCTATAAGGGGTACCGAAGAGGGCAGGGTGGCTCTGAAACACCGAACAGTGCCACATTAACTGGCGGCGGTGGGGCAGCAAGAGATATAGCTGTCGTTGTGGGGCGCTGTAGGGGAGCGGTTTAATTTAGTTGGGAATTCGTTTGGCCGCCATCAAGATGGTGCTGTTATCATGACCTGGTCGCATGCTCGCTCCCGAGATAAGGCGCTGCATGTGTATAAATGAACGGATCCCACACTGAGTAACTTGGTGGCATCCTTCTTCTCTTCTTCCAGCTGCGTCGTCATGGGTTCCGCAACTTCAAAGCCCCAGTCTACCAAGCAGTCAGACCGAACCAGCAAGTCCATCGACGAGAAGAGCCTGCTGAGTAACGCGACAGTTTCCCTGTCGGTGCCTAGGTCCGGCAACGGTGCCATCCAGCTCGCCAACGTAGACGCCTGGGAGTCCGCTGCCGCTGCCGACCCAAAGATTCAGCTTGCCCGCACCATCCTTGCCCATAGTAACATAAGGACCACTCTGACTTCTCGTGAAGCCCAAATTGCTATTCCCCATGTGTTCAACACCGAAGTCGACTTCAAGACTGGGCCCATCACCAACCAGAAGTCGAGTGGCCGTTGCTGGCTCTTCGCCACAACCAACATTATCAGATACGACGTCATGAAGAAGCTCAAGCTCAGTGACTTCCAGTGTTCACAAGTCGGGTCATGTTCCACTACGCTTTCGACTGCCTCTGACACAATAGCTAGTCATACCTCTTCTTCTGGGATAAGCTGAACAAGTCCAATTACTATCTTGAGCTCTCCATTGAGAATGCCCACCTTCCCGTGGAGGACAGACTCGTCAACTTTCTTGCCGGCGACCTTATCAGCGACGGTGGCCAGTGGGACATGGTTGTGAATATCCTCGAGGTCAGCGAAACTTCGTTCGTGGAGTCACTTTCTCAACTTGCTCCACATCCCAGACCTATGGTGTAGTCCCTCAACCCGTATATCCCGAGTCGTTGCACTCTAGCGCTTCCGGACCCATCAATTCCCTGTTAAAGACTAAGCTCCGAGAACATGCTCTTACCCTTCGTGCTCTCTCCGTCACCCTTCGCGCCGATGCGAGCTTGTCGAGCGAGCAGGTGCAAGCGACCCTTCGCGCAAAGAAAGAGCAACTCATGCAGGAAATTTATACCATCATGTCCGCGACGCTTGGTGTCCCTCCAAGACCCGACGTTCCATTCACTTGGGAGTATTACAACGATGAAGGGAAATATTCAAAGTGGCAGGGTACACCTGTTGAATTCTACCGAGCGTTTACCACAAAGTACCCAGTTGGTCGTTTTGATTTGTCTCTGCAACATGTAACCCTAAATTACCGTTCGTTTAGCCTGCGGAGTGCTTCTCACTCATCAACGACCCCAGAAATGATTACAACAAGCTCTATACCGTGAGCAAGCTTGGTAACATATGGGGCGGCCGGAGTGTTCTTTGTGTGTATCCTTTGCTCTTGTATTCGTGCGAGTCTGGACTTTTTTCTAGACGTCAACACCACGAGTAGTGAGCTTAAGGCTGCGGTTGTTCGGACCATCAAGGCTGGTCAGCCGGTCTTCTTCGGATGTGATGTTGGACAATTTTCGTCATCGCTCAAGGATGTCGGCATTATGGACACTGCCTATCATCAGTACGAGGTTAGTTGACCGTGCTTGGTGGTCGCGTTGGATACTGAGTCTCGTGGGCAACTTTAGCAAGCATTCAATATCTCCCTGTCGTTGACGAAAGCCCAGCGTCTACAAACCAACGAGTCAGCCATGACGCACGCGATGGTGATCTCTGGTGTGCATGTCGACGAGAAGAGTGGCCAGCCGGTTCGTTTCAAAGTTGAAAATTCCTGGGGAGATGAGAGTGGCCACAAGGGTTATATGGTTATGAGTGAGGAGTGGTTTGACGAGTACGTGATCCATGCTACTCTGTCAAACTCTTGCCGACGCAACTACCTATTTAGGTTCGTATACCAAGTGGTCGTGCACAAGTCACTGGCACCAAAAGACCTGGTCAAGGTATTCGAGTCCGGTGATGCAGTCATTTTGCCAGCTTGGGATCCGATGGTACGCTGATATCTATCATGTATTTTTGTTTGGCTTCAACTCTGACTATTTATTCCACAGGGGGCATTGGCATGAGCGCAGTGAATATTTTCCACGAACATGAAGATTTACGATGCTGCGCTGATACGTGCGCGACACGTATGTATATCTTGCCATGGGTGCCCTTCGTACTGTATGTACTACCTATAATATTACTACCCTTGGGAATTTGGTTTTCATAACCTGCTGGATTCGTCTGGCTGACTAACCGATCCTTTGTAAGCACTCTGGCTTACCTAGGCCCCGTAACTAATGCATATATAATCTGGGATACTGAATGGCATACATTCAGTATTCCTGCCTTTTGGCGGAGCGGCTGAGTGCGGTGGTCTGGCTGCTTACACCCTTCCGTACGTTGCGGTTATCAAACGGTGAAACAGCAAGTCAGATGATGTCCCTTGAGCGATCCGGCGGTGAATAAGGTTCAGATTGCTCTGACAGATTCGCTCCTTCCGTACATATGGCCTGTTCCCAAAGTACCCCCATGGTTTCCCATTTCTCCTCAGCAGGCTGTGCCGTACCTGGCTGCTCACAGCAGAATTTTGGTCCAACCAAGGTATAAACTTAAAGGTGCGCGCCAAGACGACATTGAGTTCCACGTCCCCAAGTTGTCATGAACCTGGTAGCCCTAGAGACGCGGAGTAAGAGCGATTCAGACAAATGGAGGTGCGGGTACTCGTCGCTTAATGTTGTTCTCGTCCGTGCGGGTACCTTGTTCGCCAAGGTGAATGGATACTACCGTGTGGTAAGTGTGCGTATGCTTCAAACGCCCGCTCTTCCCAAGTTATCCTTATTTTCTTGGCGTGGTATCAGATGGCCCGCTCTCGTTCCCCTCTGACCAGCGGATTTCAGAGAAAACGATGTGTGTTAGGTCACCGGCACGACGTGTATTCCAATTTCCTCGGCAGGATCAGCACAGTACTTGCCCGGAGGCACCTGGATATACGAGAAAATAACGCTCAAACTCCCGGATGACGTAACCCATCCACATGCCTGGCACTTGGCATTCAGCCGTCGAGAAAAAGGATGACTACATCAATACAGCCTCTTGAACGGTAAGTGTCATTCCTTATCTGCCGCCGGATGCCTTTTTTTCCATAATGGAAAGTGTGATATCCCCCTCGCAACCCAGGAGCTTATTCCAGACATGGTGGATTGAAATGCAATCATTTACCTTGTCTGGCCAACAGGCTACTAACCAACAGAGGCAAGCCGTCTAATCCTCTGAACCTTCAGGAAAATGTAAGCATGCAGTGAAGTCATTGTTTAATAGACGCAGCGTCGGGAGTCTCATCCGGTCACGGGGTTGCCACGCCGAGACTTATCGATCTTCTTGTCGAGAATACGTTTTTGCAGAGCGCTAAGTAACTCGAACACCTCCGTGGGTAGCGGAATGTCATGGACAGGGCTGTGGCATATTTTTCCCGAAAGCTTGGCAAGGAACTTTCCGTCGTTCCTTTTCCCCCGCGGAGAGCATAGACAGGGTATCACCATTCCAGGAATCAAACGTTGAAGTATGCCATTCGGATCAGTATACTCTGGTGAGGAACAAAGATACCTTTTATTTCCCTCCCAAGATGGTCGGTCCGTCACGATCGCGGAGAGTGTGTTAAACATTTTTTGTTCTGTGTATAAAGGGTGGAGCCATGTAGCGTGCAGCGTACGTCGAAGCCCAGGGGTCCTATCTGACTGAAGGTGCTTTTCGCAAACTGTCGTTCTCCCCTCTTTCAAGCTTCCCACTTCTTCCGCTCCGGATGGAGATGCTACTGGATGGAATCAAAAAAAAAAAAATCACATCTGCTAATAGTCAAAAATCTCCAAGGTGAAACTCGACCTTGACCGGTCCACTCCAGTCTTCCAGGGGATTCTCGGAAGGTTGATAGTCAAATGAACCCTAACCCAAATTTCTTTCCACGAGGCGGAGGAACGAAGCACATATGCCCCCTTCTCTCCACACCCTAGTCTCTTTGACAGTCATGAGTGCCGGCCGTATCGAGTCGCTAAACGGAACAGGCTATCTCCCGGATGAGTGTCTGCGCTCTGAGAATTGGCAATACTATTACAAGTGGAATCCACTACGTGTGAATCGCCGCGTTCTCTATCAAGGCGGTGCACCTCAACACACGTGCATGGGTATGCAAGCTCGTCTCGTCCTCAGTCTCCCTGACAAGACCAGAACGTGCACTTGGTCCAAGAGCCAAGAGCTGTCGCATGAGTTTTCCAAGTTACCTTGTGCAGCCAGACAAAACAACTTGACATGAGTGAAAACGAAGCAGAATGCTGCCAATCACGACTGCTCTTGACAGACTAGCACATTCCTGATGGCTTAGCGTTTTTCTTGATACGTGCCTTCCACTTACACTGGGACGACTTACACGTGTCCTGATAGCAGGAAACGATAGGACCTCGGTGGGTCAAGAGATGGGGGTCCCTGATATCGTCGATACGTCCACTTCCTTGGTGCCGCACGGTTGCGCGTGACATCAGGAGGCATTTTGCCCTTGTTCCACCCGCGCAGCCTCATGCTTTCCCAGCGGATCAATCACGATCGTCGTATCAAGGCGTTTCTGACCTTGTTATTGTTATTTTTATCTTTTTTTTTTTTTTGGTGACTTAATCGTTCAGGTATTTCGTAGGTTTTTAGTATGGAATGATACCATGTCCACGCCATTACTCGGTCCGAGCTTCTCTCGACGACCACGTCTTGCGCTCATCTAAGTATTTAACTTCACATATCAAGCGAAGCAAAATGAATTACCGACGACCCACTTTACCACCACGAACTAGCCTGGAAAATGTCAAGCGAACCGTAATAATGGAACCACGCTCAGTCATGCTACACCCATGATGCCTATTCAAATGGGCCACCTGATCTGGGCCGGTCGCCCACCCAGCACGACAGTGACCCCATACTTGCCAGAAAACGTTACTTCAGGTTCGATTGACATCATCGATGGGCATAAAGACAGACAACTCCGTAACGCGTGTGGACGATGTCATGTGGACCGTGACGGCGTTTGAATGGGAGGCTTCACGTGATCGGCTGAATCAATGCAGGCGCAAACATTCGAGTGGGAGTACATTCTCCTTCGAAAGTTCGATGATCATCGTAAGTGAACAGGGAGGTGCGAATAATCGGCGGAACTTGAGCCAATGGCGAGAACAAACCCTATTTGAAATGCAACGAGGCTGGTTCATCTTGACAGTCGAGTTGTGCGGCATCTTTTTTCCTGTGCTCTGGCGAGTCACTGTCTTCCGTAGGCGCACGAGTGCGACGGCTCTTTTTGGTATGCTCGGGGATGGACATGTGTTCTTGGCATAATTAACCAAAAGCGCGAAAACAGCTTTATCGATGAGCCAAAAGGTACCTATGGATTACTCATTATGACATGATCGAAGTGCCGGAGTCGGATGTGTTTTAGTTCTGAATGATTTGTTGAGGAATGATCACCCATTGGCTAGAATCACCACGGGACTAATACCAATGCAAGGCATCAAGACGAACCTTCAAACACATCGGAATCCACTTGTCTATGGAGAAGATCCTCGAACGTGCTTTCTATGTAGTTCTTTGATCAAGGTATCCGTGGATACAGGTGTACTGGTACAAAATTATCCGGAGAAGGTACGGGATCCGAGGGCGTAACTGCTGCTGATGTGTGACGGCGAGGTTTGAAGATAAGGACGATAATTAATCCAAAGATAATAAGTAAAAGAAGAAAAATAATTTTACGACGACCAGTGTTTTTTTGATACCTAGCAAATCAATTCAATCTACTTCAATGGGGGGAACGCCAGAGTGCAGAAAATGCGATTTACCGAGTCGAAATGTTTAATTCCTCGACGGCTTCGGCAATATGGACCGAAGTCTGTTCGATGTTGTATTCGATGCTGTCCAGAAGAGTCCCCTGATCGATCACAAGATTAGACAAGTCTTTGAAGAGCTCAGCCAAAGATGCAATGGAATTGGCGATCTCCGACAAGTCATGGTCTCGAAGCCGTATATCGTGCATCTGATCGGCGTCTTGAATCTGTGCTTGCTGAAACATGACGTGGTTTAAAATGCCACCAGGTGATAGGAACGTGCGAGCTTACTACTGCCTGGACATCTTCGTCGGCGGCTGTCATGCCTTCGATGCCACTGGATGTGATGGTACCCGAGGCAATGAGAAGGTCCTGGTTTTTTATTGCGTGACCTTGAAGACCTGGTAGGAGTCTGAGTGAGAGATGACGTCATAATGTGGGATGCTCACGTTCCATAAACACCCGCTGTTTTTTGCGAAAGGACGAACTGAGTTGTTGAAGTCTGGCTGCGAGTCCTCTCTGCACGTTTTTGGCTGCAAAGGTCTCGTGTTGATTCCTATTCGAGGGGGGGAATGTGTGGTCCTGCTCTGAGCCAATGCGCTGGATCAGCTGATGGCATCTTCGAAAGTCCTGCCGCGCAAAAGGAGATAGAGAAGCACGTGTCAGTACATGACGAGTACAAATGAGGGGGACGGGTACTCTGGTTATGTCGGCTGTGGCAGTCTCGATCTCCTTTTCCTCTGCGGACCGGTCCGCAAAGCCAGGGAGGACGTGCTTTGCGTGGAGTTTTTCGAGGGCGGAGACTTGACCCGGTGGTCAGTGTGGGAGAGGAGCGCGACGGGGGACACACTTTTGGGGTGGACGTGGGCAAGTAGGTCCTCGACCTGGTCTGAGAGATCGACCCTGGGGTTAGGCGAGACGTGAGGAGACACGAAGAAGGGGTGTGACAAGAATACCATCTGGGAGGCAGCGGGGCACTGAGCGCGGTGTGGGTGGGTGCGGGTGCCATGAGACGCTCGCTCTCGTCCGCGTACGGGTCGTCATTGGTGGATATGCGGGATGCGGGTGTCCTTGAGTCGCGGTAGGATATGAAGAGGAGTGTGCGGGAGCGTGTGGTGGGAGAGGACATGCTCGGGCGGGACAGGACGTGGCGTATGTGTCAGATCGGGTGGGAGCACAAACAGGCGTCAACAACGGGCGGGGCGTTGTGGTAGCGAAGGCAGGGATCCCATCAGTCTTCCTTATTTTTTATCGTCCGTCAAATCTCGAAACTTTATAGTGACTTGCGCTCAATCTGGGCCTGCTGCTCCGTCTCTTATCCTATCTCGTCCGATCTAATGGTCTTGTGACTTACCGTACACCCACCTTCCCTATACGCTGGAGTGCCCGCTGACATATAAAGCCACCCCGCTGTCGCATATTCATCCCCATCCTCCGACCCGCGTCCTCTTCTTGCCTGGTATGCTGTGCTCGCGGCTCCTCCGTCATACCTTCCGACGCTTTGTCATCCATAGCCTCCCTTTCCCGTCCTACTATCTCAATCCGCTGCCATGTGCAACCTCGACACGTGGGTCTTCTTATTAGGCACACCCTTCTTTGGCTGTCTCACCCCACCCTCCAGCGAAGGCACCAAGTATGGTTGTGGGGTAGGTCTTTCGTTCACTTCCTGCCCCTCATGCTCACACTCATGCAGCACTATAAAGTGGTGAGCGCCACCTCGCCGCACGATGTCTGTCCTCACCACCGCCGAGACTCGCGAGGTCCAAAAAATCGACTGTAACAACCAGTATTGCATCTATTCTATGCGCCATCCGCGGAGCTGCTCTGACTGTCACTGCGAGAAGGTCCGTCCTCCCGGCATCTCGCCGACCAGTGCCACGCTGACCTGCTTGTGGCAGTACCTTGGCCCCGACAGGAACGAAACTATTACGTTCACGACGCCCGACTATTGTGTCTCGTGTAAATACTGGTTCGTTGAGGGTGCCCAAAGGGCCCGCCGTTGACCGACCGACTCGAGCACACCGACCGGTATCTAATTGACAGGGTAACTTAGAGCTACTAATGCCGTCGCTACGCATGTTCATTGTTCTCCGTGTTGTACCATTGTATGTAAACAACAAACAAACAATGACGTTGTCACCATTTCACCCCAAGGCCAATGACCTCATTCTCTACGGCCCGGTATTCAGTCCGGAGCAGTTCGGCTCCCATCCGACACAGCTCCGTCTCCGCTCTAGCCGCAATTTCGTGTGCCCGCTCCAGTTCCCCTTCCGTCTGCCCCGCCTCCCAATACGCCTTTTCCACCTCCCTCACCCACCCTCGGTTGGCCCACTTTGCCCCTGAGACGACCCCGTCCTCCTCCCAATTCCTCTCATACCCTTCTGCGTCCTCCGCCCGCTCCGGTGATTTGCCAATACCACGCAGCTGCCCACCCCCGTTCACGCAGCCTCCTGGGCATGCCATCACTTCAACGTAATCGTACCACCGCTCGTCCCTCTCGCCTCCATTCTTCTTTCCCCTGGCTCTTGGCCCAACCATCCGTCCTGCGGCACCCCTCCCGATCTGCACACCTGTTTCTTTTCCTACCTTTCTCACCACATTCTGTAGGTTCCGAAACCCGTAGCACTTTGCCCCCTTGAACACGACCTCGCCATTACTCTGCTTACGCAGCGTATACTCCTCGTAGTCAGACGTCCGCACCATCTTCACGCTCATCTCCAGTGGCTCTTGGCAAGCCTGTCTGACTGCAGACATGAGCGAATGAAGGTAAGAACCCGAACTTGTGCCCGGGTGGACCAACAGTTCAGGGATGTCTTCCGGACGTTGTGCATCGTCTTCAGCTGCTGAAGCTGACAGGTCCCAACCCTTTTCGCGCATTAGCAGCTCAAGTTCCCCTGTTGTTATGACACAGTCAACGTCTCTTGTTGCATAAATGTCATTGTAAAAGTCTTGGCGCGATGCCTCGAGCTTTTTGTCATAGCAGGGCATCACCGTGACATGGTATATCTGGTCAGGCCTGTGCGAACGAATCAACGTCGACGTACGGCGATTTTTGATGGATTTAAATGCATACTGTTTTCCCCAAGTGCTTGCCAACCACGACTTGACCAATGTCCCCATAACTTGCTGGGGGCTCTTGGTTCGGGAAATAAAGTGCAACATTTCAGAATGCGTCTTTTCGGCGTAACATATCCAACCAGGGCACGCGCTTGCTAACATGGGCAACCTGTCATCCCGTTTGCGTTCCCAAAACTCCCGTGCATGCTCCAACAGTGCGAGGTGCCGCGCAAAAGTCGTGTCATAGACGTGCTCAAAGCCCAATACCTGCTTACAAAATGTCGCCACACGTCGCATGACCTGTTTCAGCCCGACAGGTCCGTTGGAACCAGAAGATAATACCGCCGAGAGCGATGCCAAACTTTGCGGCGCAATCGACAACACAGGGATCTTGTGCGTTAACGAACTCGGAGGTGCGTTTGCCTCGAGGAAGTTGAGCACCTCCGTGTGTGATTGTAGTGTGATCAAGACCGATTCGGCCGATGTAATGCATCCACTTCGGATCATGAGAGCTCAAGGACACCGGAAATGCACACTGAGTGCGGACGACACACCTGCACGCAAGGCAGTCATTGAGACTGATCTGTGCCTGTTGCAGCTTGCGTTCCGATGGTTTGGATGTGGTTGTGTCCTGCACAGAGGGCGAGGACGACACTTCGTAGTAAGATCCGCTCGCGTCGATTCGGATCTCCGTCTGAGTGGGTGTTCATGCAGGCAACAGAAGTGGGGGAGTAATAGTACGTACGGAGGCGGATCCGGCGGTTCTTGCACCTTCTGGGAGATTGAGTTGCTCGACCGGTTTGATGCAAGCTTGGGAGGGGGTGATGAAGTCGTTGAGGTCTGCTAGTGTCTGTTTGGATGGAGTAAAGATCCAAGGTGTGCACGCCGAGTATGAGTAATTTCCTACCAGGGCACCTGAGAACGCCATCGAGGTCGAGAAAAAGTCGCATGGAGGATCTCAGGGTAGTACTTAATCATTGGCAGGCGGGAATCGGAACACGTCCGATTGCTGAAGAATTGGCAAGTACCTGATTTGTCGTATCACCCGCGCTGATCGTTGCGCTGTCCCACCTAGCCGCCGTTCGGTTACTCACTGCCGTGTGGGTCCACCGACACAGTGACGACAGAAGGCCGACAATGACGGTGAAGGCGAAGGCAATGGTGGTATCGACGGTGGAGGGGATTCAACCTGCGAGATGAGTGCATGAGCAGGGAGGGCGGATACCACGCGGCTGTTATCCTCTTCATGTGGCTGGTACTGTTGAAGGAGCCAGCGTGGGGGGGTAGTTGGCTCGAGTCTCCTAAGTGGGGGGCGTAATGGTGCACCCACCACCTCAACGGCGCCTTGCCCCGGTACGCCTTTCTCGTCCACTTCGACAACTATGAGCGCGGGCTACGCGTGGTGCACCCACTGTCTCACTGAGGAATAGGTACATGCGCGCACTGGAGACAAAGCGAGGGCGCCCCGGGTGACGGTGATGGCGAGGATGGACACCTGAGGTAGGGTTGCACTCTCGGCCGTTCCATCCGTTCACCTCAAGCCTTCGGCCTCACGACGACGACGACGGCACTGGAAATCCCATGGCTCACCCTGCACCGCGACGCTGTCGACATGTCATTTCTCCCTCATGGTCACCACTTCGTCTAGTCCCACGAAGCTCGGGTGGGCCGTCGAGGTGTTCCTTTAATCTACGATTGATTGTGCATTTTGGTTACAAAATAGATCAGGTCACGAAGGGGACAAGGTGTCTGTTTGTTATTCATAGAAATGGAGGTCCGCCCGCGTGTTGATAATGGTGCCCGACACTTGCCATGATTACCATCTGCATTCTGAGCCCTCTTCTGCTATTATGTCCTTCAATGTGGAGGCCTGACTATGACGCCTCTTCCGAGGTTGACGTTGAGTACTGATCTACTCACGTGATGCCCGTAACAAGGCCACGTGGTCCTGACACCTTGCAACTGAAGCCATAAACTTACTAGTCCATGGGCGAAGGCTGCTAACAATGTTCTCCCAAAACTCAAAGCCAAGAGACAGAAATGCAGCTACCGACGGAGAAGCCAGTCAGCCATTACTAGACGAATCACATGAGAATATCCCTGAAGGAGACTCGGAGGATCATCCGCACCTTTTGTTTGCAGCCGAGGACGAGGACGATTCCGATAGCCACAGCAGTCGTTCTATCGTATCCCGCCGCGGAGAACATACCGTCCGATTTCGAGAGGAGGTGCAAATTATAGGTCCACCGCTTAGGTCCACGATGCAGAGTCGGGAGACTGGTGCGTGCTCATGACGGATTTTTTTAAAAGCTCCATTCAGGGTTTTCCATACAGAATATGAACTCGATTCGGACGGTTTCGATGACACCACTCTAGTTGAAGTCGTGCAACAACAACGG
>JBBPKM010000026.1:0-29573 GCA_038089255.1 Austroboletus rostrupii
ACGTCGACGTCGACGTCAACCGTCAGCACGTGACAAGGACAAGAGTGGTCACGAGTCTGAGTTATCGTCATTGAGCGAGCTTGAAAGTGAAGAAGGTGCAGGTGGAAATGATGGCGGTGTCAAGGAACGACAGCCTGTCAAACCACCACCGCCAGCTTTACAGCCTGTTGCCGGTCCTTCCACGGTGCTCCAGCCTAGTGGGCCGGGCGCTGCTATTCTTCCAGAGGGCAAATCCTTGGAAGGAGGGACACTTGGTAAGTGTGATGGACTTACGGAATTTATGTGTCCACTGATCTTTTTTTGCATTAAGTCTGGGCGAAAGCAGGTACTTGAGACCCTCTTCCAATCGGGTATGAACATTGAACAGTTTGTTTTTAGATACATACCCATGGTGGCCAGCAGTCGTCTACGAACCAGATGACGAACGTATTCCTCCTGCGGTGAAGAAACAACGGGATGTAGGACGGAGAACCGGGGATGGCCCTATACACTTGATTCAATTCTTCGACAAGGCATGTCAATGGTACGTGTGCGCTTCCTATCGAAATGAGTCGAGACTGATGATGCTGTGCGGGTGATCAGGCAATGGATTGGAGCGAGTCGGCTCCTTTTGTTGGGCGAAGACAATGGTGAGTGATCTGTCGAGATCAACAAGAAAGTTCTCATCTCCCCGTGATTAGCCTTGGATGCTGAGCTACTTGCGCCGACTTCACGTCGGCAGCGTTGGAAGACGACAAGCTTACGAAAGGATTGCCGAGACGCCTACGCGTGCGTGGTCTCTTTTTAGTACTGTCTCTCGCTCTGACTTGGGCGCTGTAGACGAGCGATTGCAGAAATGGAGACCGAGGCTGATATCGTGGTTGAACCCGGGGCGATGGACGCAGAGGTGGAAATGATTGTGGCGGAACAACGTATCACGGCAATGATGGCCTCAGACGCAGGAAGAGTAGCGAGGCCGGACCCAGGGCCTGTGGGGGAGCCCCAGCGGACGTGGGAGAGACAGGTTGTGACCGAAATTGTGAACACCACGAATGCCTACATGGATGATGGGGAGCATAAGGCTCCAGCGGGGTGAGAACGGGGGCGATTGACCTCTTTTTGCGGGTCCATCTATGGATTAAAACTAAATACAAGGGATGACTGTAATAAAGAGTATGTCCGAATCAAAATGAATAATAATAGTACCCTACTGGCTGTGATTACCTCGGTCTTGCATCACGTTCGCATTTTAACTATACTCTTGCCTGGCGATGATTCGAGAGTGGGATCATCTCATAACCATCTTCCAACTGGAGCTGCACGGATCGCTCGACGTGTACTTGCACGGCTTCCACTTGTCTATGAATTTCCCGACTTACGTCACTTGTCGTCTCTGGAGTCGCTCGGAGTCGCCGGAGGTTGAGCACTAGGCGTTGGCCGATGACAGAGAGAAGCGGGAACGTCAGCCTATGAAAGAAACAAGTCATCACCCGGAAGGCGGAGGGGGGAAAGAGAATTTCCCGACTTACCCCGTTGCAATAAAGTTCCTTGGATCCTGTTAATTTGTTGGTTTGACAACGTCAGTCTTCAGGCTTATGAAATAGGCAAAACCTGCTTTAGCGATTTCCTCACCAGACGGTAGTAATTCCTAGCGATCGATATGAGAAAGAAAAAAAAGAAAAAGACACGTGACAACGTCGAGACGACCCACCAGCACACGATCTCAAACAGGACGTTGAACAAGGCCGCCTGTAAACATGATCGGTCGATGAGCGTACCAGCGAAGCGAAACGTAGCTTACGACATAAAATACGACAGCTGGCAAGGGCGCGGTTAGGAGCGTCGAGGCAAGGTGACAACGATCTCACCGTCTCGCGCCAGATGACAGATCAACGGTGACGGGGTCAAGGCGCTCCACCAAGTCATCGAAAGAAGATTATAGCATACGATTCCGAGTATGGAGAGGTCGAGAAATAGTCTTTATTTGTTTTTGTTTTGTTTTTTTCGAGGAATGAGCATCACATTGTCGTCTGACTGCAGGCTACTCACGGCATGAGCCATAACATCCACTGAAGCAACGATCGGTCACTCCTGTCCGACAAGGTTTGCAAGAGAAACTCACGATGTTGGCTAGAGAATGGAAACGTGAGAACAAGTACGAGGAGCGAGGTCGACAAAGGCAACGACGTACGTGGAAATGGCGTAACGCACATCCCCACTTCATCAAGGTATTCAAACTGGAAGTCTGTTACGAAAGGGGTGGTGAAATACAAATCATAACACATTTACGACACTCACGACCCAGACCGAGCACTGTCAAGTACGTTGACACTGCGATGATAACGACAGAGTAGACAACATATAATCCAGCCGACAATATTATGATGCTACGTGTGCATCTCATGATTGCACAAGCACGTAGCACGACCAAAACTTTGTTGGCAATCAGAAAATGAATGATTCATAACATCACCAGCATGCTCACGCCGGATTGATTCTCCAGAGAGCACTGCAAAAAATGGCAAGTACAATTGAAAGGCCGTGCAAAACTGGTAAACGAGTAAGAAGGCCGGAGGTACAGAAACACAGGAAGCCATACCCCTAGGGAACCTCGACTCAGGTAGCCCGTCTCCTCCAGCAATATGAACGTATGTCCAATCAGATTCCCGTATCGGTTGAATAGAAATAACGCTTTGACAAATGTCCAGGGAGCATTCCAGATATATGAAACCTGACGATGATTGGATATCAGCGTCTACCTCACGGTCAATGCATGGCAATTACCTCGAGCGACAGAGTAAGCAAATAATCATATAAGAGTAAAGAATTTCCTGCAAATGCGAAGAACCTTCGAGACCCAGGTCAAGGAGGTGAAGGTAAGATGTTGTATTGAACACCTACTTGCGTGTCAAGACCTGACCCAAAAACGCTGGCGGTGCGAACATGACGAGCGACGAAGGTAGAGAAGGCAGTCGAACTAACGGAGTGGGTAATGGAGTCTAAAGGCTGCACGCATAACAGTGTGGTCACAACTTAGCCGGACGTTGGCATCCACTGTTGTCAATGCCAAGTGTTGTCAAACTTCGATCACTGAACTATGACTATATGCCACGCACTTTAAATCATTTATCGAGTAGCCAACGACACCCCAAGCAGAAGCAAATCAGAAGAAACCCTTTGTTCTCACAGCCCGGCGAGAATATCACGAGCATCGGGTGTTTTTCGTACCCTCAGTAGTAGTGATTGAGAGTAGGCTATCTGGAAAAAACCAATTTGTTTAGAAGCCATCAAAATAGTTGACAGGTTACGTTCCTGCATTGCCCACAAGTTGACTTTGTTTCATGCTGTTAGTGTTTTCAGGACAGGGCCGACAGCTGGCAGCTCACATCCGAGTTGTGAAACGCGTTCATTTTTCCTTGGGTGTTGACCCATGACTACAACAGGCTACAGCCCCATGGCGGTGTGCGATGGGAACCATCAGGATCCAGGCAGCTTTTTTTTTTTGGGTGCGTGGCAATTGCCCGAGAATCTCTGCGGACTATGTACTTAAATAATAGATCGACCAGACTGGTTGAAGATTCTCATATCCAGACTAGACGCTGGTATTGTATAGAGAGAATGAATTTAGTACGCTGGGCGTTGCAAAGTCCTAAAGTCGATATCTGTTTCTTCAAAGGCTGTGTCCAACTCCGGCCTCGGAGGTCGGCGCTATTGTTGATTCGTTGTTTCTGAGGTGCGAATCTGTGCGATACAATCGCTCCATGACTTTTTACAAGTACGTAGGTCACGGATTTAGAAGCTTCATATCTGTAGTCGGTGTCAGGGCATTCAAAAGGCTGCGGAAATGGGAATTTCGGCCCGTAGGTGCAAGTTTTTGCCAAGTCAGTTTGCTCATTGTTTGACTAACGTTCGGATGTGTACAGCCTCGATATCCATCACAGATAAAACATTTTTTTGTGTCTGCATAGCCCAGCAGCTTCTCCTGGAAGTCCCGGTGAGTTTGGGACACTCCACGTCACCGGCCGTGCTTGGCATGTTCTGTTCGGGCGGCTCTGAGTCATTTGATAATGTCGAGAACACCGAAGCATGTCTAACACGTGTACGCTGAATTTTCATGGCTGCTGGGATGGATTCCGAACTGCCGCAGCCATGGATGAAACTGAACGCGTCAGGTGATGTTGTGCCTCAGTGTGAAGTGCTTCGACTTGCTCATCATTCGGGTCGTATGATATGTACCTTTTCGGACAGTCTGCTCATGCAATAACGATAGCCAGACCTCAAGATACAATCTAGCTGCTTCGAACAAGTTTGGCGGCGGTCAGAAAAAATCACTCATCAAATTTGTTGAGTCTGCTTGGCCGCAACTGTATGCTTACCTAATCGCATATTTGCGGCCGGGAAAGTGACTGCGGGCCAAGGAATATTGCTGTCGGCCCTGCACTAAAGGTACCGGTGAAGGGAAGATGACTGTGAGCTAGTGTAACCACGGGACGGGACACGTGCACTGGCTCCAGCAAGATGAGGAAACGAGAGGCTTTTTTCGAGTCAACAACAAGTAGTACAAGATGTCCGAGCCAAAAATCAGTGGTATTCCAATCTTCTCAGCAATTTTCCCTTGAAAATGTTCGCGCTTGCTATGTGCCCTTCATACAGATGAAGATTGTAGTAGTTATGAGGATCAGAAGTGAATATATGGTCGACTCACTAATCTGCGAGCGCAAGCTCCTCCATTTCTAATCCATCTTCTACCCGGCGGCCCACGGTATGTTCGACACGCACTTGCACAGCTGCATATTGTCTGTAGTTCCAGCTAGATTCGTACCAAGACTCTGTTTGCGCGCGGAGTCGTCGAAGGTTGAGCACAAGACGCTGGCCGACAATGAATAGGATAGGAAACGTCAACCTGCGAATAAAGTCAGAACAGAGAAAAAGATCAGAAGGGAAGACAGCGGAGGTTGTAACACTCTAAATAGACTTTTGCTTACGAAGTCCCTAAAGCATTTCTGGGATCCTGTTTATGAAACACTGTTTAGTTCAGAATAAGCGGGGCACCATGTAATTCCTCACTGTATGGAAGGTGTGCCTAAGAAAATAAGGGGGGAAATTTTTAGAATTAAAATTAAAACGTTGACCTCAAATAAAATGACTTGCCAACATACGATCTCGAATAAAACATTGTACAAAGCGGTCTGAAGAAATGTTTATCGAATCGGCTTTCAGAAGCATTCATAGGTAGGCCCTTACAATATAGAACAAGAAAGCTGAGAAGAGTGTCAGGAATAGCAAACATGGGACTGATATCCTTACCATCTCGCGCCAGATAACGCATTAACGATGAAGGGCGACGGTCACTCCACCAAGTCAACCGAAGAAGGCTGTAACATACGACACCCAATATAAAAGCATCAAGAATTAATCTATTATTGGTACATGAGCATCGAGCACGCGTTGTATATAACCATGACTATGCACTCACGGCATAAACCATAACATCCACTGAAGAATTCAGCATTGCAGCAGCACTATTGCTTAGATGGGAAACTTACAATATTGGCTAAAAACACAAATAAGATGGAGACGATAGTTCAGTTTAATGACGAACGAGGAAGCGGCGAAAAGCACAGCCTAATTTCATCGAGATAATAAAATATCAAGAATGCTGAAGGGATGTGAGATGTCAATAATTTCGGTGACAATACACTCACGTCCAGCTTTCAATGTAAAGTACGTCGACAGCACAAGGATCGATAGAGAGTAAAGAATGTATAATGTACACGCCAATATTGTCATGCTGCGCTTGAATCTCAAGATCGCACAAGCGCGTATTACGACCAAAACTGAGTTCGGATTAAAATGAGGATTTGGAATGTTACTAGCATACTCACGTCGGATTGATTCACCAGAAAGGACCGTATAGAATGGCAAGTACAGTTCGAATGCTTTGCAGATCTGAGTACAAATGAGTATGATAGCTCGGTGATGCAAAAGCACGTCAGGAGATATACACTTTGGGATTTGTGAATTAGGTAGCCTGTCTCTTCCAGTGCCAAGATTATCTGTCCGATCAGACCCCCATACCGGTTGAATAGAAACAGCGCTTTGACGACGGTCCAGGGAGCGTTCCATATATATGATACCTTGGTGCAACATTAGCAACTTCCTTGATAAGCTATTTTACGGACACTTTGTGGTACCCACTTCGAGGGAGAGTGTAAGAAAGTAATCATATACCAGTAAAGTGCTTCCTGAAAATGCAAAGAACCTTTGCCAACGGAATCAGGGAGGCAAAATGTCGAAGATATTTCGAACATTCACTTGCGCACCAACACTTGGCTCAAAAACGTTGGCGATGGAACTAAGGGGAGAGACTCCATGGCGGGCGAAGGAAGCGGTAGGCAGAACAGACCCCACAGGGTAGAATAATAGAGTATAAAAGGAATACATTAACCAGTGGGGCCAAGGAACTCGAGGGGGGCATGCCAATGTCATTGTAAGCGGACCTGTCAGAGTGATAATTTTTTAAATGAATGTGATTCCCCAGACCGTTGAAAGACACTGTTATCAGTAACTGAATCAGTGATGAATAATTGCCAATGAGTGACACAGCAAGCAAAAACAGTGACAATTTTTGAAAATCGCTGACACACTGTCACATTTTCGAATCAGTGACGGATACATGAACCAGGCCGAGGCACCACATCTCGGTACTTTTAGACCCCTTGTAAAAGGGGTTCTTTAGCGGGACAGAAGTGGCCTAACAGTGGAGGTGGGCAACGCCCGCCGCTTTGCATTTTTACCAAGCCATTAGCCGACGAGGCACACCGAAAACGTGTACAAGGCCTCGGACTATCTTCGGCTTGAGGGGAAGTGTTGTAACAGACAATCGGCATATAGTTATCGGGCGATTAGTCTCATACTCCTTCGCCAGTACAGTACTGTGGAAATTTCAAAGTTATGATATTATAACCCTTGTAATTCACAAGGTGCCTTCCAATTGTCCCGATCGGGATTCTGCAAGTTTATATGGCAAGATCCAGCTTGGTCCCTTTGGACTATGCTGTTCTAATTGTCATGGTAGGATTTTGTGACAAATCAGAAAATTCGTTGAGTATCCCATTCATTCCTGGCCACACCAGGCAACTGCCATCTGAATGCCCATATGGTAGTTCAGTACAAAGTGTCACTAGCTTTGTAAATGTCATATAGTCATTCTTGGTCAGGTAATTCCTTTTGTTTATATATTTTTTGAATGAATTAAAGTGAATAAACTGGGGTAACATTTCCAGGCATGATCAATGATTGGGTGACACCAAATGACAGAAATTGGGATGGTGCCGAATGAGGCCTGGAAATCCGACAAACATCACATTTTACATGACTAGATAACATACATATCCTGAGTACAGCACATTATTTTGCCTTCTACAAAAAATATGCTTTCCAAAGAGTGAAAGTCTAGCTGCCGGATGCGAGATTGTCCATAAAAGTTCGTCATACCGTCCCCCGTTCGTATGTGAATCCAAGCTCACTCAATTCACTGCTTATATCGAATTCTATCTGTTCTGCACGCATGTCAGCTATTTGCCTATCTATTTGCTCACTGAGATCGCGTGTTGAGTTTGGGTTTGCTCGGTGTCGTCGAAGGTTGAGTATAAGACGTTGCCCAACTACCGAGAGAACGGGATAAGTTATTCTGTCACATGCACAGAATAGCATCAAAAACACTGATATTGATAAAGGTTTACTCACAGTGTCGCAATAAAGTCTCTTGGGTCCTTGGTGTGAATTCGTTGTCAGCCCGATGTGGCCGAGCGCCACGGTATACACCTCACCTGACTATAGACGGTCCTAACACTCCATGTTGTTAAATAGGCTTGTACATGTACCGAACAACATACCAGCACATGATATTCGACAAAACGTTGAACAAGGCCGCCTACATGTTTGTTAAATTAAGTCCTGGGGCATCTAGAGCTCTTACTAAATAAAATACGACAGCTAGATGAATAATCAGAATGGTGGGATTGTTCAACGAATGACAATGTCTATTACCATCTCGTACAAGGAGGCGGATCAGCCGTGAGGCTGAGCGGCCGGAAGACCGTCTGATCAACCGATAGAGACTAGAAATCGCAAACCCAAGCATTAAACCATCGAGAAGTAGCCTATTTCATATGAGTGCTGAGTGAATGAATTTCCCGTAAGCCACTGACGGAATGAGCCAGACTAGCCACTTGAGAATACAATGTGGGCGGGAATTTCATCATAGGTAAGAAAGACTTACGTTTCCAGCTATGAAAAGGTAATTGTGAAACCTCCAAGGCGAGCAAAAAAACAGACAACGTACGACCGACAGGCGCAAAGCATATGTCGATTTCAGTGACGTGCTCAAATTTAACAGCTGCCAAAGATTGTGATGTAGCGATGTGATAAAATTTCGGGCGAAACACTTACGATTACCACTCCATGCAGGATATACTGACACGACGAGGATAGCTGTAGCGTACAGTGTATACAACATAGCCCACGATACGGCAATGTGGCGCCGACAACCTAATATGGCACAAGTGCGCATCAAAACCAAAACTTTGCTCGAGCATCAAAAAATAGTGCATTTCAAGTGTAAGCGAGACACTCACGTCGGATGGATTCACCTGAAAAGTAGACATAGAATACGTAGAATTGTGCAAAGGCCACACAAGACTAGGATGTAATTGAGCTCAGCTTGTCACAAAAACCCACGAAGAGACATACTCGCTGGGTGCCACGACTCCAATGTCCAGTCTCTTCTAGCAAAATAAACATATTACCGATCAGATTCCCATACCGATTAATCAGAAAGAACATCTTGACAAAAGACGATGGAGCTTTCCAGATGTATGCTACCTGTAAATGAACATCTAGAACGAGTTCACTAGTAATGTGATGTTATTGCAACAGACCTCAAGCGAGAATGTAAGAATATAATCATATACAAGGAGAGATTTTCCTGCAAAAGCGAAATACCTTCAGGAATAATATCAGCAATGAAGTGAAGTGAGACATGCATAAAGACGCACTTGCGTATGAACACCTGGCTGAGTAATTCTGACGACACGAACATCGAGGAAGAAATCAGACCAAGAGTCCCTGGGTCGGCAAAATACCGGCTCTTTGCCTGTCGCAGCCAGAGGACTGATGTTTACCATAAAGCAACAGCACCGCGGCATGTGCAGCGGAGAAGCAATTGTTTTCTAAACCTTGAATGTTACGTATCCGGCACTCGTACTGTATACGTTCATGAATTAAGGCACAGCTTCTTTTTCAAATCACGAATCCTGATATAATCCCCAACAAACTTATTTATCCTTTTCACGTCCTTGGTACAGCGCCTGCTTCTCGGCCTGCAATCCAGTCTCTGGCACCGCATACGTTTCCGACTGGTTGATATCATGTTATTGATTCTAACAAGTTAGGACATGTAAGTGCTTACTAAATATCACTCGAAAATTCTGTGATCACGCACGGAATGTATCAGATATTTTTGTCCAATAATACATGTTGCTTTCAGCTTGAGGTGTATGTAAGTGGGACCCTGTTTCATCTCGTTTCAATGTGCGCGTATTCAGTTTTGCCGAGCCTTTTTAGAAAACAGAATTTGCAATAGGATAGTACGTATTTCGGCTATGGAGTTTGGAATTTGCCGTTCAGCTACAGTTGCGGACAGATAAACACGACAAATTTGGTCGCCGAATTATTACACACTACAATATAATGTAAACAGCCTAAAACCCACACGTACAATATGCTACACCTAGTGATGTGATTTGCATGAGCAAAATTTTGATATTACAACTTTTGGGATTTGGGTCCTTAAAAATTTGGCCACCTTCCCAAAAATTGTAAAAATCTTTCAAAAATGCAGCTTTTGGTAAGCTAAATGCAATTGTCAAGTTTGTTTTTTCTCTATCACATTATCACATATGATGTGATTCTTCTTGAATAGTCTATGTACATCATCAGAAAACTAACAGTGAAATGATATACAGTTATAATCCATACAGTTCAGGAGAGGCCATGAGGCATAGGTTATTGGAGGTTATGGGTTTTCTAGGGGGCCTCTATCCTATGAAAAAAAAACTGCAAGCCTTTTGACAATGCTAAATCACATTATTGAAAGCTCAGGTATTTAATTAACTTGTGAAAATGTTATATTATGTACCATAGATGATTAAGTATTGAAATATCTGTAATATAAAGTAAAAGTTGTCTTACTGAAGGGAAAAATAATCTGTCAAATGGATGAAAACCATAGTTCTTGATTTAGCCACATGCAATAAGTGTCAAAATGCATCCAAAGTTGACTTCATTTTTTATACCAATGGGTCATTTCAATTCTTGATACACTTTTCAACAAGAAGAGTAGCTTGAAGTGCCTCTTTGCAAGAAGAACAAGGTTTGTGTTATGCTTTGACCAGGTAGATAGAAGTATAGCCCTTGTAGAGCAAGAATAAGTGACAAGTAAGACCTGAGGCTAGGGTCAAGGGTTCAAAATGATTTAGGATAGTGTTCACTCAATAGTAGGATAAAGACTGGTTACTAGAAAACTTGGTAAAAGAGAGCATCAAGGATCTAGTAGAAGAAACAAGATGTATTCAGAGAAATACAAGAAAGAACTAAGCTAGAGTATATAGAACCCATTGAAAAATTTATATATGAAAAAATAAACATAAGAGCAAGCTTATATAGTACAAAAAGAGAAACATAAGTAAGCATAATAAGTAAGTAATGACTAATGTATCAGTTATCACTAAATGATATATCAACTATAATGAGTAATCATGAAGGAGACTGAAGTATTGGTATAATAGTTATGAGAATATGGAATGACTATTATGGAAAGAAAGATAAAGTCCAAGTAAAGATATAACAAGAAAGAAATAAAAGACTAAGAAAGAATCATAATAGTTTGGCTGATTTACTTTCATTTCTACTAGTAGCAGTTTCTAGATCTATTTGCTTTGGATTCATTACTATTTAGCAGATTTTCTCTTCTAATGCATTGTGTAGGATGCATAACTCTTTAGCTGAGTTTAGAAGCTCATCCAAACTCATCTAATTAGAGGCTTGCAATATGCCTCTTGCTTGCAAGTAATTCATTGCATTAGCTATCTTCTTTTTAACTTTTTTAATAGAATATGCTTTTATATTTAAGCTTGGTGAAGTGGAAAAAAGAGATGAAATTGGAATTAAGGGATCAAAAGTAACAAGAAATAAAATTTCAGGTAAGATTCCTGCTTTTTCCAACATTATCTAATTGTTGTCATGTCTACTATTATAATTTATTCCTGCCTTAATAGATCCACTATACTTTTATTTTAGATTAGCCATTATTTGCTCTTTTACTAGAGATTCCTCTGCCCCTAAATGCTCCTGGCATTCTCCAGGCCTCTCTTGGGCTTTTCTGAGCCATTTCCAGGTTATCCTTGGAAATTCACTATTAGCTTCTCTTTACATGCCTTTTAGCCTTACTCTATTCCTAGATTAGGATCACTATTTGATCAATTTTTCATGATTCATATTCAGCATTCTTTAAATTCTTTTCCAGTTTTCTAAGCCTTTAGATTTCTTTTTTGGCCATCTTTAATCTTTTTGAATCATATTCTCTTTCTAAAGTTTATATGGTCTTTTTATTTAGTTAACCATCTGATCTTTTCCTAGTGCTTCTAGGTCTCCAGATCTCTCTTGGATTATTCTTTTAAAGATATTCCTTGTATTTAGTTTCATCAGCATCCTTTGATGCTTTTTCCTGACTGCTTCTTCCAGATTTGGCTTATAATTAGATCTATATTGTTATGGTACAAGAAAATGAGCCTTTATGGCTATATTTATATGTCAACATGATAAGTGGCCTCAATGGCCTTTATTTTTCATCTTTACAACTTGTCTTGCCAAGTTGCAAGATCTTATCTAATCTTATCTTATCAAGGGTGCTTATGTCAGTACTTATCTTATCTATTGATCTTATATTATTAGGGGATCTTATCTTATCTCCCCTGTCTATTTTATCAAGAATCACTGGCATGATCACATAATCAGGAAAGATCCTGAACCCTATTTATGCAAGTCCTACCAATCACAGGATGGCTGTTCCTCAAAGGGTTTAGGCTTGCCTGACCAGTTCCTCATGGCATGGCTATGTTTGCCTCATGTCTCTATCTATTCTCAGAGTTACACCAAGATCCAAAATCTTGTTCCCTAATTTAGGGTCCTATATCAATGAATTACAAGGACTTATTCTTATCTATAAGTCATGGAGACTCACTTTTATCTATGCCTCATGATTGCAGCATGCTGCTACACCATGCTGGTTCCTCATGGTATTTGTTTCAAAAGCACAGACCTTCTCTTCCATTACAAGGCTGTATATGCAAAATATGCACCAGCAGCATGGATCAAGAGTTCTGATCTTATTTATCTCAAGATCTGCCACACTGGAATGTGGTAATCTCATGACCACAGCCTTGAAGGCTATGCTTATCTATGATTCTTATTTGTCATGACAACATGCTTTGACAGCATGGTATACTTCTTACAATCTTTAACAACTTATATCTATTTTTTAGATTCTTAGAGTATTTCTATTGAATGATAATGAACATTTATTTAGTTAGTGTATATTATATCTTAGATCCCATGTACATATGTGTACATAGTCTTTTCATATATAAACCCCCAGGGCAACAGGACTAGATCCCCAGTTTTGAAGTCCTGGATCTTCCCTCCAAAAGTTTAGGGATTTTCATCTCCCCCTGCAAGTCCTCTCTAAGTCCTTGAGCTAGCCAGATAGCTAACCCTAGGTAGCAAGGCCTGGTGTTCAAGACTCCACCAGCAAGTATCTATTGAAGATAAGCCCTTGGTGCTGAAGCCCAAGATGACACTTTTGCAGACATCAAAGATCTACTTTGTTCCTATTTTTGGGCCTTAGTAGTTGGAGTGTTTTATATATTTTCTTTTAAACCCTTATTTAACTTTAGGCTTGTTTTCTGAAAGTCCTAACTATTAACTATGTCTACTAGAAGTCTTCTTGGCTCCACTTATAGTTATTTGGGCCATCTGGCTGAAACACTCCAACTATTAAAGCCTAAATATTGTTACAGTACAAGAAAAGTAGCCTTTATGGCTATATTTATATGTCAACATGACAAGTGGCCTCGATGGCCTTATTTTTCATTTCTAGACTTGTCTTGCCAGGTTGTAAGATCTTATCTAATCTTATTTTATCAGGGGATCTTATCTGAAGATCTTATCTTATCTCTCCTGCTTATCTTATCAAGGATCACTGGATGGTCACATGATCAGGGACAAGCCCTGAACCCTATTTATGCAAGTAACATCAGTCATAGGATGGCTGTTTCTCAAAGGGTCTAGGCTTGCCTGACCAAGTCCTCATGGCATGGCTGTGCCCTGCCTCATGTTCTATCTATTCTCTGGAGTCACATCAAGAGCTGGAATCTTGTTCTCTGACTTAGGGTCCCTATTTATGAGTCACAAGGACTTACCCCTCTTTATAAGTCACATGGACTTACTCTTATCTATGCCTCATGGTTGCAGATCTGCCACACCATGCAAGTGCCTCATGGTATTTATTCTAGCTCCATGGGATTCCCTTCCATTGCAAGGCTGTACATAAAGACATGCAGCAGCATCATGGATCAAGGGTTCCATTTTGATATTTATCTATAGATCTTATTTATCTCAAGATCTGCCACACCAAAATGTGGTTTCCTCATGACCACAGCCTTGAAGGCTATGCCTTATCTATTAGATTTGCATGCTAGCCTCATGTACTAGGATGACTCTTATTTGTCATGACAACATGCTTTGACAGCATGGTACGCTTCTTACGACATTTATGACTTATATCTATTCTTTAAATTCTTAGAGTATTTCTATTGGGCAATAATGAATGCTTATGTAGTTATTGTACAGTATATCTTAGATTCCATGTATATACGTGTACATAGTTTTTTCATATATAAACCCCCAGGGTGACAGGACTAGATCCCCAGTCTTAAAGTCTTGGATCTTCTCTCTAAAGTCAAGGGATTTCCATCCACCTAAAGAAGTCTGCCAAGTCCTTGATCTAGTATGGGGTAACCAGTCCCAGCTAGCAAGGCAGGGGTCCCAAGACTCACCCCTTAAAGTCTATGTTCAAATCCTTGGTGCCACAGCCCAAGATGACACTCTGAAGATATACAAACACTGTTCTGGCCTTACGTTTGGGCCTTAGCAGTTGGAGTGTTTCAAATATAAGAGTTAAAGTAGATTTTCATTTTTAGAGTATTACCAAGAGCTAGGGCATCTTGGATTTGAACATGGATGCCTTGGCCTTCTAGCCATTAAGGACTTGGACTTTATGGAACAAATTTTGGAATTCCAGCCTAGGACAAGACTAGCTTGCTAGGACTTGGCAATATCTAGCCTGCTCCAAATGACTTATTAAGAAAGGCTTGAGGAACTTTCTTGACTTGTTTGGAGAAAAGATTCAAGACTTCAAGATTGGGGATCCAGTTCTGTTTCCTTGGGGGTTTATATACAAAAGGACTATATACATGTATGTACATGGGATCTAAGATATATTGTACACTAATTAAATAAGAGACTGTTATTATCTAATAAAAATACTTTACATACTCATTAATGTTATAAGAATTATGAGAAGTGTATCATGCTGCCAAAGTGTGCTGTCATGACAAATAAGAAGCATAAATAAGACATATTGTAAGATCTTGCAACCTGGCAAGTCAAGTCTAAAAATTGAAAAATAAGGCCATAAAGGCCACTTCTTTTTTTATCTTCATAAATATTGCCTTTTAGGCTCTTTTTTCTCATACCATAACACTAGCCATCTTTTATAATTGCTTTAGCTTTATCAAAGACTAAGCACCAAGCCATATTTAATCTCTATTGAATGTTTACCAGACTTTTCAGCACTCCTGCTGGCCACCAAACAAGTTCCTAGCACTTCTATGTGCCCTTGGACATCTTTTGATATGCTATTTTCATTGAGATCATGCTTTCTTTGCTATATCCAAAACATTTCTAGATTTCCTTCTTGATATTGAGTTCTCTAGATCTCTCAGTTTTAATCAAAAGACTCAAAGTTTTTGTTCTTTATTGCTTTAGGCATTCCTCTGGATGCTTCTTAGTTCTTTCTGGTCTCTCTTGCCACCTCAAGGCTTTCTGATCTATATTTGGTACTTCCCAGATATGTTTTCTTCTGTTATCTGAGTCACATGTAGCTTTTATAGTGACTGAAAAAACCATTGCAATAACTAGTTCTAATATAGTGTGTGAAGCATACTGCAAACACAAGTAAAATATATGCTTTGTTGTAGTAAGACAAATTAAAATATATACTCTTGGCTACAGAAGTGCTCCCTAAGTCATGTGATTTGGCTTAGGGGCTGTTGAGATATAGCCATTGCAAAACAGTTACTCCATTGTAACAGTTTTTTCACTTTTGATATCTAGGTATTATTAGTACTTGGTATGACCTCCTTTTGCTTTAAGTACTGTTTGAATCCTTCTAGGCATACTTTCAATCAACTTCTGACACTCCTCAGCTGGTATCTCATTCTATACCACTTGAATCCTTTTTTATAATTTCACTATTCTGTTAGAAGAAGTTTCATATTTTGCAAGTCTTATTTTGACATGTCTCCAAAGATGTTCAATGGAATTAAGGTCTGGAAATTGTGCTGGCCATACCATAGTCTTGAATTCTGGTTCATCTAGCCACTTCTTGACCTTTTTGCATATATGCTTGGGGTCATTGTCTTGCTGAAAAATGACATTGAAAGGATTGAGGTCATAATGTTGCAAGGAATACTAAAGCTCTTCATTCAAAATTTGGAGGTAGAGATCTTCATCCATCCCACCGTCAATTTTGGCAGCATAGCCAACTCCCTGCCAAGTCATGCAGCCCCATATCATCACAGAACCTCTTCCAAACTTTATAGTTCCCTTTACCAACATATTATTAAGTTTCTCTCCTGGTCTTTTCCAAGCCCATTTGCATCCATCTAATCCTAGATGATTGATTTTGGTTTTATCTGACCAAATGACATGCTTCCAGTTCTCCAAAGTCCAATCTTTGCAAGCATAGGCAAAGTCCAAGTAAGCCTTGCAATGTTTGGCAGAAAGTGTTATAACTCTATTTTTCCCATATTTTATACTATTTTTCCTGATTTTATACACAGACATTTTAAGGACTTAGATACTTTTCACTATTTGCTTATCTAATTGCTTACTTAATCAGGGTTATTCCCAGGGGAGTCCCCTTTTATGCCTTTCACACATATGCTTCTTTTATATATCCATATGGGGTTAAATCACCTTATGGCATGCTTATTTTCTTTCTTTCCATTTTTATGCTTCTCTTCTTTATGATAGAACCACACCACATGTTCTCCTCATGTTCTTATCTATGACTCATGGACAGTTATTTATGCCATTGGCTGATCTGTAGATACAGACCAAACATGTACATACTTTAGAATAGTATATAAATTCCCAGGATGATAGGACTGGCTCCTCCATTCTAAAGTCTTGGAGTTTTCCCTCTAAGCCAAGTCCCATCTACCCTAAGAGGCTTCTAAGTCATTGAAGCCAAAGTTATATATCTTAAAGACTTTGCCTATTCTTTTGGCATTGTTTTGAGGTGTTTCAGAAAGTAGGGGGGATTTTTTTTTGACTACAGCCTTCATACCAGACTTTTTCAAGTGCTGACAAACTGTATTGGGGTTCAGTGGTTCATTGATAATGTTGGAAAGAGTTTTGGTGACTTCAACTGCTGTTTCTGCCTTGCCACTAGTGAGAAGATGAATTTCATAATGAATATTGGTAGGAGAAAGTTGGATTGGACAATCACAAGAAGACTTGTTTAGGTCTGGACACTCTTTAGAGTGAAGCCTAGACACAGTAGAGATATTAATGCCCATATGGAAGGCAATAGAATGGGCAGAATAACCAGCATGAAGCTAAGTAATAATAGTAGCCTTTTGATTCACAGAGAGAAACTTTATGGGGAAGACAAGATGTGTGGGAAAAAATTTGAACTCAGAGATTATGTTGACATGTATATTTTTATTTGTAGGTCCAAATATGCTCTAATATGCTTTGATCTTATGTTATATTTCAAAAGTGAAAAAACTGTTACAATGGAGTAACTGTTTTGCAATGGCTATATCTCAACAGCCCCTGAGCCAAATCACATGACTTAGGGGGCCCTTTTGTAGCCAAGAGTATATACTTTAATTTGTCTCACTACAACAAAGCATGAATTCTACTTGTGTTTGCAGTGTGCTTCGTGCACTGTATTAGGGTTAGTTATTGCAATAGTTTTTTCAGTTACTATAATGTTCTTTTTGATCTGATCACTTTTAGACTGTGTCTAGGAGTTCTCCAAATCTGCTCCAACCTGTTATACTTAACCTTGGATAGGGTGTAGTGTAGCCCTTTAAAAACTTGATCCCTAGGGCAATTTAAGTAATGACTAGATATTTTATTAGCATATATGTATAAATAGGATCTGGAGATGAAGGAAAGGAGTTCAACAAAGAACTCATAAGGTATGCATTCCATACAGCTATGCTAGGAGACCCAGAATACAAAAGGTATTAGAGACAATCTTAAGAAGCAAGAATTTAAAGACTAAAAATCAGATCTTGAATGAAGGATTGCAGAATAGATTAAGTAGAGCAATCCATGAATAAAGGAGAATCAAGCTAAGGTATATGGATGATATGTCTAGGGTTTATATATTATAAGAAGATCCTAATAAGAAAGTGTCCAAATAAGAAATAAGTCAGAGATATCAAGAATAGTATAGAAATGAGTTAGATGGAAGTTTAAAATAAAGGGAAATGCATACATCAGATAAAGGAAGCAAGATAAGAAGAAGATCTAGATATATAGCCATAAGGCAGATAGTGAAACACTCCAACTACTAAGGCCCAAACATAGGGACAAAGTAGATCTTTGATGTTTTCAAGAGTGTCGCCTTGTGTTACGACCCTATTTTTCCTATATTTTCTACTATTTTTCCTGATTTATTACACAGACATTTGACGAACTTAGAAACGTTTTACTATTTGCTTATGTAATCGCTTACTTAATCAGGGTTATTCCCAGGGGAATCCCCTCTTATGCCATTCACACGGACACTTCTCTTATATATCCATATGGGGTTAGATCACCTCATGGCATGCTTCTTTTCTTCTTTTCCATTCCTATGCTTCTAGATCGCCTCATGCTTATGCTTCTCTTCTTTAAGATAGAACCATGCCTCATGTTTCCCTCATGTTTCTTATCTATGACTCACGGACAGTTATTTACGCCATTGGCCGATCTGTAGATACGGACCAAACATGTACATACAGTAGACTAGTATATAAACCCCCAGGGCGACGGAACTGGCTCCCCAGTTCTGAAGTCTTGGAGTTTCCCCTCTAAGCAAAGTCCCTTCTCCTCTAAGAGGCTTCTAAGTCATTGAAGCCAAAGCTATATATCTTAAAGACTTTGCCTTTCCTTTGGCATTGTATTTGAGGTGTTTCACCTTGGGCTTTGGCACCAAAGGCTTATCTTCAATAGATACTTGCTGGTGGAGTCTTAACACCAGGCCTTGCTACCTAGGGTTGGCTACCTGGCTAGCTCAAAAACTCAAAAAGGACTTCTTTAGGGTGGATGGAAATTCCTTGACTTTGGAGGGAAGATCCAAGACTTCAAGACTGTGGATCCAGTCCTATTGCCCTAGGGGTTTATATATGAAAAGACTATATACATATATGTATATGGGATTTAAGATATAATATACATTACTTAAATAAAAGTCTGTTATCATCCAATAGAAATACTTTAAAAATCTAAAAAATAGATATAAGTTATTAAAGATCATAAGAAGAATACCATGCTGTCAAAGCATGTTGTCATGACAAATAAGAGTCATAGATAAGGCATAACCTTCAAGGCTGTGGTCATGAGGTTACCATATTCCAGTGTGGCAGATCTTCAAATAAATAGAATCAGAACTCTTGATTCATGCTGCTGGTGCATGTCTTGCATATACAGCCTTGTGATGGAAAAGAAGGCCTGTGCTTCTGGAATAAATATCATGAGGGACCTGCATGATGTGGCAGCATGCTGCAACCATGGGGCATAGATAAGAGAGGTGAGTCTTTGTAACTTATAGATAGAAACCCTGAATCAGGGAACAAGATTCTGGATCTTGGTATGACTCTAGAGAATAGATAGAATATAAGGCAGGTACAGCCATGCCATGAGAACTTGGTCAGGCAAGCCTAGACCCTTTGGGAACAAACATCCTGTGACTGATGTGACTTGCATAAATAGGGTTTAGGACTTATTTCTGATCATGTGACTTGTGATCAACCAGTGATCCTTTGATAAGATATCTAGGGGAGATAAGATAAGATCTCTGATCTTGATTAGATAAAACCAATAGATAAGATAAGCGCTGACATAAGCGCCCTTGGTAAGATAAGATTAGATAAGATCTTGCAACCTGGCAAGACAAGTCATAAAAATGAAAAATAAGGCCATTAAGGCCACTTGTCATATTAATATATAAATATAGCCATACAGGCTACTTTTCTTGTACTGTAACAGATAGGAGAAGGTGAAAATCAAGATAAAAGCTAAGAAAGGGAACTTAGCTATGGATACACCCATATTGAAACATTCCAACTACTAAGGCCCAAATATAGGAATGAAGTAGGTCTTCGACATCTTCAAGAGTATCACCTTGGGCTTTGGCACCAAGGGCTTGTCTTCAATAGATACTTGCAGGTAGAGTCTTGGACACCAGGCCTTGCTACCTAGGGTCAGCTACCTGGCTAGCTCAAGGATTTAGAGAGGACTTGTAGGGGGATGAAAATCCCTAAGCTTTAAAGGAAAGATTTAGGACTTCAAGACTAGGAATCCAGTCCTGTCACCCTAGGGGTTTATATATGAAAGGACTATGTACACATATGTACATGGGATCTAAGATATAATATACACTACTTAAATAAAAGTCCATTATTATCCAATAGAAATACTCTAAGAATCTAAAGAATAGATATAAGTTGTAAAAGTTGTAAGAAGCATACCATGCCATCAAAGCATATTGTCATAATAAATAAAAATCATAGATAGGCATAGCCTTCAAGGCTGTGGTCATGAGAGAGCCACATGCCAGTGTGGCAGATTTTGAGATAAATAACAAATAGAACACTTGATCCATGCTGCTGGTGCATGTCTTCATATACAGCCTTACAATGGAAGGGAATCCCATGCTTCTAGAATAAATACCATGAGGAACCTGCATGGTGTGGCAGCATGCTGCAATCAGAGGTATAGATAAGGTAACTTCATATAAGTCATAAAGAAGAGTGAGTCCTTGTGACTTATAGATAAGGATCTTGAGTTAGGGAACAAGATTCCAGCTCTTGATGCAACTCCAGAGAATAGATAGACATGAGGCAGGCACAGCCATGCCCTGAGAAAATGGTCAGGCAAGCCTAGACCCTTTGGGAACAGCCATCCTGTGACTGATGTGACTTGCATAAATAGAGTTCAGGATCTTTCCTGATCATATAACTTTGGTGATCAGCCAGTAATCCTTGATAAGATAGACAGGAAAGATAAGATAAGATCAATAGATAAGATAAGTGATGACATAAGCGCCATTGATAAGATAAGATAAGATCTTGCAACCTGGCAAGATAAGTTATAAAAATGAAAAATAAAGCCATCGAGGCCACTTGTTGTGTTGATGTATAAATATAGCCATAAAGGCTCCTTTTCTTATACCATAACACATATAGAGGATAGCAGAGGGATCAGAGGATAAAAAGAAATGTCTGTGGTACAAGGGATAAAAAAAAACAAAGATATTAAAAAAGTAGAAACCAAAAGATGAGAAACACTTGAAAGTGTGACAAATCCAAGAGAAAACTTGCTGTTGGAGCAAGTGCAAATAAGAGACCAATAAGGCATTATTAAGATGCACTTAGATTGTTATGATTCCTCTTCAGTTTCTATTTCTTTTCTTTGATATGTCTGTATTCGGACTTA
Organism: Austroboletus rostrupii; assembly: GCA_038089255.1. NCBI lineage: Eukaryota > Fungi > Basidiomycota > Agaricomycetes > Boletales > Boletaceae > Austroboletus > Austroboletus rostrupii. Next base: position 21,100 of record JBBPKM010000026.1, read on the forward strand.
CATTTCTTCTTACAATAGTCACTTTGATTCTCTTGCAACTATTGTACCTATTACAACTTGTTCCTATCTTGGTGGCCCCACTACACTTTTCTAGATCAGCCATCTCCTGCTTATTCTACCAGAGATTCCTCCACCCCTGTATGCTCCTGGCATCTTCCAGGCCTTTTCTGGGCTCTCTTGAGTCATTTCCAGGTTGTTTCTAGATGTCCTCTATTAATTGTTCTCTATAAGCCATCCAACCTTCTTTTATTTTTGGATCAGGATTACAATTTGATCACTTCTTCATGGTTTGCATCCAGCATCCTCTGAATGCTCTCCAAGTCCCCTGAGCTCCTGGATCCTCCATCTGATCACCCCTGATCTCCCTGAATTATGTCCTTTTTATTGAGTCCACATGGTTTTTTAATCTAGTCATCCATCTGGCTTCCTAGAAGCACTTCCAGGTCTCCAGTTCTTCCTTGGATCACATCCTCAAAGATCTCCCTTGTATCCAGTTTCATCAGCCTCCTTTGATGCTCCTCTTTGACCACTTTTTCTAAATCTGGCTCACAATTAGATTTATGCCTCTTTCTGAACCTGTATCTGACTTCTGGCTACTTTTAAAAGTCCCCAACCAAACCACTATGCCTACTGGACATCTACCTGATCCACCCACAGTCAACTGGGCCACTTGGCCACCTATCAGACTGCTTATCTTTTAACAAAGGCTAAGTTCACCAAATTATATCTGATCTCTATCAGATATTCACCTAAACTCCCTGGCTCTCTGGACAGCATTCAGACAAGTCCTTAGCACCTCTGTGTGCCCCTGGGCATATTCTGATGTGCCCTCTTCATTGAGATTATGCTTTCCTTGACTTCACCAGAACTTCCAGATCATTTTCTGATCCTAGATCCAACCAGAACTCTTTGATCTTTACAAAAGACTCAAAGTCAATCATCCTTCATTGCTTCAGAAATTCCCCTGGATGCTCCTTAGTCCCCTCTGGTCTCCCTTGCCACCTCAAGGCTTTCTAATCCATATCTGGCACCTTCCAGATATGTTTCCTTCTAGTACCTGACACATATGGCTATCTGCCATATGTTCCATTTGATCTGATTACTTCTAGACTGCGTATAGGAGTTCTTCGAATCTGCTCTGATCCATCAGGACCTTTTCTGATATGTCTCCACTTCCCTAACATCCAGATTTCCTTTTGTTACCAAATTTTCTTTTAGTTCTCTGAATCACTCCTGGCACTCTTGGTGTGGTTCCTACTTGTTCCTCAGCTTTCTTTGACCATCCTAGACTCACTCCTGTCACTGCCTCATCAAAAGTTACAGAACTCCACCAAGTATTCACTAATTGATCATCAGTCCTCCTTCTGACCTTCTGATTCTTATCCATATGATCAGAAACTCCTTGCTGCACATCTGGCTTATTAGCCAATACTTGCCCTTGCTCCTGGACATCCCTGGATGATGCTCCATGCACTTCCTGTGCCCTTTCTCTCACAAGAATTCCAGCCTTGCCTCATGGCCTTCTAGATCTTCAACAGATTTTATCTTTGTCACATCTGATTCTTATTAGATATTCCTCTGGACCATTATGCATTTTAATGGTTCCTTTCCAGTCTTTTATCTGTGCTTGCTCCAACAGCAAGTCTTCTCCTGTATTCATCACACTCTCTGGGTGTTCCTCATCTCTGTCTCCTATTTCCTTGCTCTATCTGTTTCTCTTTGATCTCCTGTATCACAGACATTATCCTTCACCCCTTAATCTCTCTATTATCCCCTACATGGGTGTATTTATAGCTGAATATCCTTTCTCAGCCTTTATCTTGATTTTTGCTTTCATCTTCTATCTGCCCATATGGCTGTATTCCTAGTTTTCTTTCTTATCCAGCTTCTTTTGACTCGATCCATGCTTTTCCCTTGACCCTAAATCTTCTATCTCTTATTGCTGACTCATTTGTTCCATTCTTGCTATCTCTGATAATTTCTTTACATGAACATCACTTTCTAGCTCCTTTCTTGGATATTCCCTGTACTATATAAACTCTAGCCACTCTGTCCATGTATTCTAGCTTTAGCCTCCTTTAATCATAGGCTTGATCTTCAGCCTTGATCCCAGCTTCCTGAGGTTGTTTCTAACTCCTCTTGTATCTCCAGTATCCTAGCATAGCCATATGGCATGCATTCTTGATGAGTCCTTCATTGGACTTCACTCTTTTCACCCTGATCCTATTCATACAAGTATACTAATAAGATATCCAGACCAACTAGAACCTGTCTTGCCCCAGAGGTCAAGTCTTCTAAGGGCTACACTTCACCCTACCTGGGCAAAGTGTAATAGTACCAGTATACCAGCTTCTTCCTATTTACTTATTTCTTATGACTCACTGCTTCTTACTAACTGATATATTAATTAGTGCTTACTTATATGTCTTCACTCTTACTTCCTCTTTTGTACTATACAAGCCTGCTCTTGAGTTGTCCTTTACATATAAACCCTCAATGGATCTCCTGTACTTTAGCTTAGTTCTCCCTTGTATTCCCTTGAACACATCCTCCTGTCTCACTAGCTCCTTGGTGCTCTCTTTTACCAAGTCTTTTAATAATCAGACTTCATTCTACTATTGAGTGGATGCTATCCAGATGTACCTTGAATTCTTGATCCTATGGTTATCTAGTACTTGGTTTTTGCTTCACAAGGGCTATGCTTCTATCTATCTGGTCAAAGCATAGCATAGATCTGATAGAGATAAGATCTGTTGAAAGATTTTGAAGTCAAGAGGCAGAATTGAATTTTCTATGTAAAAAAGAGTATAGGAAGCACATGAAGCATTATCAGGAAATGTCCAGTGGCAAGGGAAAGCATTGGTGATAGGCCAGATTTACAACAAGAAGTTCCTGATCATATGGGAAATAATCAAGAGGTTAAAGGGAGATTTGATTATTAATTAGTGAATATTTAGCGAAGATTTGTAACTGTTGATGAGGCAGTGATAGGAGTGAGTCAGGGATGTTTGAAGGAGGCTGAGGATCAAGTGGGGTGCATATTGAGAATACCAAGAGTGATCTAGAGGGCTAAAAGAAGATCTAGAAGCAAGAGAAGATCTGGATGCAGAAAAGGTGAAAACATATTAAAGAAGACTCTGATAGGTTGAAGCAGATTTGAAGAACTTCTATACACAGTCTAGAGGTGATGGGATCAAAGGGAATATATGGCAAAAGTCATATGTAATAGATACAAGAAGGAGGCATATTTGAAAAGTGTTACAACTTATTTTGGCTTTAGAAGCTCCACTATACTTTTTTCTAGATCAGCCATTAGATTCTGCTCCTATCAGAAGATCCCTCTGCTCCTATATGCTTCTGGCATTCTCCTGGCATCTTCTAGACTCTCCTAAGCCATTTTTAGGTCATCCTTAAATGTTCCTTATTAGTTGCACTTTATGAGCCTTCTAGCTGTTATGGTACAAGAAAAGTAGCCTTTATGGCTATATTTATATGTCAATATAACAAGTGGCCTTAATGGCCTTATTTTTCATTTTTATGACTTGTCTTGCCAGGTTGCAAGATCTTATCTAATCTTATCTTACCAAGGGCGCTTATGTCAGCGCTTATCTTATCTCCCCTAGATATCTTATCAAAGGATCACTGGTTGATCACAAGTCACATGATCAGAAATAAGTCCTAAATCCTATTTATGCAAGTCACATCAGTCACAGGATGTTTGTTCCCAAAGGGTCTAGGCTTGCCTGACCAAGTCCTCATGGCATGGCTGCACCTGCCTTATGTTCTATCTATTCTCTGAAGTTACACCAAGGTTTGGAATCTTGTTCCCTGATTCAGGATTTCTATCTATAAGTCACAAGGACTTACCTCTCTTATCTATGACTCACATGGAGTCACCTTATCTATGCCTCATGGTTGCAGCATGCTGCCACACCATGCAGGTCCCTCATGGTATTTATTTCAGAAGCATGGGATTCTCTTCCATTACAAGGCTGTACATATAAACATGCACTAGCAGCATGGATCAAGAGTCCTATTTGATATTTATCTCTAGATCTGCCACATTGGAATGTGGTAACCTCATGACCACAGCCCTGAAGGCTATGTCTTATCTATGACTTTTATTTGTCATGACAACCTGCTTTGACAGCATGGTATACCTCTTATGATTTTTAATGACTTAATCTATTCTTTAGATTCTTAAAGTATTTCTATTGGATGATAACAGACTTTTATTTAAGTAATGTATATGTTACAATCTCTTTTTCCTTCACGTCTCATTATCAAATGGACTTATCTTTTTCCTTTACAATACTCTTATCGGACTACATTGGTATTGTATCCGCCATTGCAGATTTCCCTCCTATGTCATTTAGTTTACTCATTGGCCAGTTATCTGTCATCTGATAGCCCAGTCTCATTTATGTTTTTCTTTTTCTTACTTGGCCCATGCTGTGTTTGCTATGTATATAGATCTTTACACCACAGCCATGTACTCTAGTTTAGTTCTTCTTGGTTAATACCAAGTCAGCTTTGCTCCGAGTCATTCTCTTCCAATTCGTTATCGAGCATTGAGTCTCTGTCCTACTCTTGAGTGGACGCTCCTTTGTGCTACCTACCAAGTGACCGCCTGTCACCCATGGCCTTACTGTTAAAGGATTTGGTTCATCCAAGGCTACACTCTGTCCTACCTGGTCAAAGTGTAATAAAAGAACTAAACTCTATAATCATGACTAGTATCATCTAGATTGCCCATCATATCATCCAACAGATTCTCTAATTGGCAGAACCGGCAGGCATCCCCTGCACCCTCTACTGCATCCGAGTCATCTGGCGAAGTACCTACTGACCCAGACGAACCTCTAGCCGAAGAAACCCCTGATATTTAACAGCTCGAACATCAGCTTAGCCAATTACTGGTAATACTGCATGTACCGATGCCACCAAGTCCTACACTGCAACCGCAGGCTGGAAGAATCTTTGCCTTCTCGCCCCCAAACGTAAACATCGCAGCCCCCACTGCTTAAATGTCAAATGCACCAGCTGCCATAGTAAAACCAACCGAGCTCTGCCTCGGTATCCCTGAAGACTTTGATGGGTTGTATGCCCAGGCTATCCCCTGGCTACGATCAGTCCAAATGTATTTGGCTGTCAATGACAAACTGTACGACAGCCCAAATAAGCAGATCACGTACACGCTTTCATTTATGAAAAAAGAGACCACCACTACATGGGCAGACATCTTCCAAGAATCAAAACTAACTGCCAGGACCTTTTCAATGGGAACCTGGATGGAATTCAAGATGAACTTCTATGCCGCTTTTGAAATGCTGATCTTAAAGGTGACTTGTTGGCTTGGCTAGCCCGAGAACGCATCTATGAAAACTAATCTGGTGGATACAACCCCGCCTTGTAAAAATATATCGTGCTCTTCCAGAGCAAAGTTGCCCTCACAGGAATAATGGACGATCAAGTCCTAATAAACTACTTTGCCTCAGGAATACCTGCCTTTCTAATGCGAAGAATCCAGACAATGGAAAAAGTACCCAATAAAGTGAAGGACTGGTATGCAAAAGCTGCTCACTTCGCCAGTGTTGAAGAATGAGCCCTTGAAATTGCTGCGCAACATCGTCATGGCAACACCCCATTTACACTGGAAATCCAAACATGCAGTACACCCATTCAAGATCCAAACGCCATGGATGTTGATGCCATCCACATCAGAAAATTAACTCCAGAGGAAAAAGAGAAATGTCGAAAGGAAGGACTCTGTTTTTTGTGCCAAAAGAAAGGACACTCAATCAATAACTGTCTGAACAACACACACCCCGCCCTGCCAGCTTGGGCAATACGAAAGGTCAAAGAAGAACCCCATACTAGCATCACAGAGGTAACAAACAACAAAGAGACCATTGGAAAAATCCACTTGGGTTTTTAAATGGGAGAATGCCCCCAACGCACATATCTCCCTCTCTAGATGTGTCATGTAACACTGTACCAGTAGCAATGAAAGCAATGAGAATCCCAGTCCAGATCATGCTACCAGTTGACATGAACATCAAAGCCGTTGCAACTAATGCCCTTGTGGACTCTGAAGCACAAGTATCCTGTATCGATTGGGAGTTTGCCCGATCACAAAAGCTCCCTCACACCCATCTCCCAGTCCCTGTTACTATCCGAAATGTAGATGCTTCTACAAACCAAAACGGAACTGTGAAGTTCAAAATAACACTTTTTATCAATATTAACAGCTATATCCGCTCCACCAAATTCTATCTCATGAACTGCAGAAAAGAAACAATGATTCTAGGATTCCCATGGCTTATGGCAGTAAGCCCAAAAATCGACTGGAAGAAAAGGACATTGGAGGTACCCCAAGAATCCAACCAGACTACAGAAATGGTGGCTACCCACAAACAAGAAAAACAGAGAAAAGGACAACTATATGACCTTAGGAACCCAAGACACACAGCCTCACCACCTGAACACATTCATGTGGATGCCCTTGTAGATGAGCATCTCTTTGGATATCTGGACAGGATAGAAGATGACATCCTTTGCAGCAATATGTGCCTTGCCAGAGATATGGCACATTTAAAACCACTATAAACGTTGTCAAGAATTGTCCTCACCAACAAACATTTTATCCTGAACCCAGCTTTTACCTGCACCGTCCTCACTACATCAACGGGGCTCACCATCCATGCAAAAAGAGAGGAAATTAGTCTTTCCACACAGTATGCTGAGTTTGCTGATATCTTCTCTGATGAAAACACCCCGCTACCACCATCGCGGGATTGTGATCATGAGATTAATCTAGCTGACACATTCAAACCAAAGATCAGCAAACTATACCCACTCACAGGAGAAGAACGGAAAGTGCAGAATGAGTTCTTGGACGAAAACCTCAAATCAGGCAAAATATGCCCCTCTACATTACCACAAGTGGCACCGTTTTTCTTCGTCAAAAAAAAGGATGGAAAACTGAGACCAGTACAAGACTATCACTATTTAAATGAACATACTGTTCATGACATGTACCCCCTACCATTGATTTCGGACCTCCTAGATAAGCTCCACAATGCCAGAGTGTTCACAAAATTCGACGTTCAGTGGGGTTACAACAATAAACAAATCAAAGAAGGAGACCAATGGAAAGCCATGTTTATTATGCATCAAGGACTCTTTGAACCAGTTGTCATGCCCTTTGGACCAAAAAATGCTCCTGCAATGTTTCAATGGTTCATGAACAAAGAATTTTGTGATCTCATTGCTGAAGGATGCATTGTCATCTACATGGATAACATCCTGATCTTCTTCCCAAATCAACAAATCCATGACGACACGACATGGCATGTCCTACAGAGGATGCGCAAACTTCATTTACGCCTCCATCTAGCAAAATGCTTGTTCAACTCAGAATCTGTTAAGTACTTAGGGATGATTGCCAGACCTGGATCCCTGGCTATGAATCCAGTCAAGTTGGAAGACATTGCCTCGTGGCCAACCCCGACGAAACCAAAAGACGTTCGCTTGTTTTTAGGTTTTGCCAACTTTTATCATTGCTTCGTCCTGGGATATTCCAATATCGCTCATCCTCTCCTCAACTTAACAAAAAAGGATCATCCCTGGTCATGGACCCCCATATGCGTAGCCACCTTCCAACAACTCAAAGATATTTTTACGTTCCAATCTGTGCTCTACATGCCCAACTCCTCTTGTCCATTTGCTATTGCCATGGATGCTTCTAAATACACTATTGAAGGAATTCTCTTCCAGACTGATGAAAATGGTGAGTGGCACCCTTGTTCATACCTCTCACAAACGTTCTCTGCGACAGAACGTAACTACGACATTTACAACTGCAAACTTCTCACCATCATCCGCACATTAGGCACATGGTGCCATTACCTCCTTGGCTCAGCCCACCTGGTGCAGGTCTTTACAGATCATAAAAACCTCACGTACTTTAAGCAACTGCAAAAACTTAATCAGCAACAAGCCTGATGGCTCCTCGACATTGCTGACTATGATTTACGTATTTTCCATGTTCCAGCTGCCTGGCTCGCCACTCCTAATGCCTTGTCCTGTCACCCCAATTGTTGCCCCGACAATTTGGCCAACAACAAGTCACTCTTCTACCCCTGACCCTCTTCATTAATCTCATCGACATCACCCTCCACGATTGTATCTCCACAGCTTCTTCCGCTGACCCTGTCATATCCCCATACATAACTCCAATCTCATTCACTCTCCTCCAAGCTACTCCTCTAATCTCCGACATGTGGTAACCTTAGGCCTCATATCTCCGGCAGGCAACAACCCAGAACCACTTCGGACTTCATCATGGAGCACTCGTATTCATGTGATATTCTTCTTATGGTATATTTCATATATGTCTATGCATTTTCGTTATGACTTCCGTCTCTATGCTTACATTTCATATATGTCCTTGTACTTCGTCTCCAGATCCA
>JBBPKM010000027.1:0-29381 GCA_038089255.1 Austroboletus rostrupii
GTTTTTGAGCTTTTGGATTGATGACTAGAATCTCACTCAAATTATAGGATAACTGTTATTGTTTGTTAATATACACAAACAAACATATATAATTAGCATATCTGAGTTTAAAAAAGTTCCCACACTTGTTGATTCTTTATTGCTATCATGGTCAAATCTCTCTCTCTTACTCAACAAAATATCATCCTCTCCCTGCTTGATGCTGGCCATTCTGGTGAAGCCATTGCCAAGCAAACTGGTGTTAGCTCTTCTGCTATATCCAAACTGTGTTCCAAAGAGCATTTTGCTTTTCCTAAAGCTATAGAAGATCATCCTTTCAAGCTTTCCTCTACTAATATTTGGCATGCTCAGTGTTACAATTTACCCATAGTCTCTATTTCTTTTCCCTCTGATATGTCTATATTCGGACTTATATTTCTTTCACAATAGTCACTCAAATACTCTCATGACTATTGTACCAGTACTCCGGTTCCTTCAGGATTACTCATTCTCTTTGACTCATTAAGTTTTCGCTGACTAACACCTTAGTCAGCACTTACTCATACATGCTTACTTCTCATTTCTCCTTTTGTACTATACGAGCCTGCCCTCAATTCCTTTTCTATGTATATAAACCCTTCAATGGGTTCTCTGTACTCTAGCTTAGTTCTCCCTTGTATTCTCCTGAATACATCTCCTCTTTGTGCTAGCTCCCAGGTGCTCTCTTTCATCTGGTCTCCTAGACAACTACTCCTCGTCCTACTATTGAGTGGACACTACCTAGAATTACCTCAAACCCTTAGCCCAAGGGTATCTCATCACTTTGGTTCTTGCCTCACAAGGGCTACACTCCTACCTACCCAGTCAAAGCATAACACTCAGCATCTTATCATCTCTGGAAAGGCTGTAAATGCTGTCCAAGTGACCAAAACATTTACCAACATCATCAACCAACCTCTTTTTGCCAGTACAGTTCATCTTCATTTGAAGAAAGCTGGCATAAAAGCTGTGGTCAAGTCCAAACAACCTCTTCTCTCTACTAGGCATTGTAAGACTTGCTTGGATTTTGCTTATATCCATAAATATTGGACTGTAGAGGATTGGAAGAAGATAATATGGTCTGATGAGACCAAAATCAATCACCTAGGATCAGATGGGTGCAAATAGGCTTGGAAAAAGGCAGATGAGGGACTTAGTGACAGGCTGGTAAATGGGACCCTTAAGTTTGGAGGAGGTTCTTTGATAATATGGGGCTGTATGACTTGGAATGGGGTTGGCTTTGCTACTAAGATTGATGGAAGGATGGATAGGGACCTCTACCTTTAGATTTTGAAGAATGAACTTCAGCAAACCCTGGTGTATTATGGTTTCTTTCCTCCTGACACCATCTTTCAACAAGACAATGATCCCAAGCATACCTGCAAAAAGGTCAAGGAGTGGCTAGAGAAGCAGGAATTCAAGACTATGGTTTGGCCTGCACAGTCTCCTGATCTGAATACTATTGAACATCTCTGGGGTTGGCTGAAAAGAAGACTTGCAGAGCATGAAAATCCTTCTAATGGAATTCATAAATTATAGAAAAGAGTTTAAGTGGAATGGAATAGAATACCAGTTGAGGAATGCAGGAAATTGATTGAGAACATGCCTAGGAGGGTTCAGGCAGTGCTCAAAGCAAAAGGGGGCTATACCAAGTATTGAAAATATCCAAATATCTTGTTTGATGCAAAAGCTCAAAAATCCTTTCCATGATATTACTATTTTGAATCAATCATATCTCCATAGTGTGTGAACCAAATCACATGATATATGGGGCTATTTTATAGCCAAGAGTATGTACTATTTATAACTCCACCAAAGATAATCTAAATTCCCACTCTATCAGGTGATATATTTCACACACCACAATTTAGACCAATATGGAAAGAGTTTTTGAGGTCACTGTATGTTGCTGGCTGTGCCACATGCCAACAAAACAAGACCAATACTTATTTATCTGTCTCTTCTCTCATATCAATTGCCTCCTTCTATATCCATCCCTTCTAATAAGTCTTCTATGATTTAATCATAGACTCCTTTTCTGGCTTTGACTCACTTTTGGTCATGGTTGACCATGGGCTTACTAAAGGGTAATTCTTTGTCCAACCAGAAAAACAGTCACAGTGGAAGGGATTGCCACTCTTTTCTTTTACAAAGTATACAAATGTTTTGGACTTTATGATAAAATTATCTCTGACTGTGGTTCCTAATTTGCCTCAATCTTTGCCAAAAAACTCAGAAAACTCTTAAATTACAACCTGGTTTTATCTTTGGCATATCACCTTCAAACAAATGAAGAAACTGAATGTGTCAATCAGAAGATAGAAACATACCTTCATATTTTTTATAGAAATTTCCCTAGAACTTGGGCTAATCACATTACCACAACAGAGTTCATCTACAACCATTGCCCTTATCTAGTTACTGGAAAGTCCTCTTTCTATCTCATGATGAACTATAAACCCATTGCTCTCCCTTTGATCACTCACCCTTTGAATCTTCTTATAGTAGAAAACTGCCTTAAGGACCTTATTGCTGCTTATGAGCTTGCCAGACAAATTATGGCAATACACTTTTAACAAGGCTTTATTCCATTTGCCAAAGAAGATGGAGTTTGACTAGAAGCATAAATCTAAAACAACTTGTCTCAAACCCAAATTTCACCTCTAAATGCAAAGGACCCTTTACCATTACTCAGGTCTTATTTTCTATTTCTTATCATCCTTGACTCTTAGCCTCATGAAAGATCCATAATATCTTCCATGCTTTTCTTTTTACCAGATACAAAGAAAATGATATTTATGGCAAGAACTTTCCTATGCCATCTTTGGATCTAATTAATGGTAAGGAAGAATATAAAATAGAAAAGATCATATGACATTATGGAATCCTGGAATCTTGCTTTTATCTGATTCAATAGAAGGGATATGCTGCCAAAGAAAATTTCTAGGTCCTAGAATGGGATCTCAAAAATGCAAAGTCTGCTCTCCTCAAATATAATGGGCTTTATCCTTCTATCTTTCCCTCTCAACATACTTGAACCATTACTTGCACAACAAATGTCTTCACTATCTAACAACATAGTTTCTATTTCTTTGGTCTTCTCTCTTCCTGTTTCTACTATAGCTTTTCCATCCCCCACTTGTCCAGTTATACTCCTTGTTACTCTTGCTACCATTGAAGCCACCACTACTGCCATAAATTCAAACTCATTGCTATCCCTGCTATTAACACTCCTCATCTTGCTCATTGCTTCAAAAAACCTATGATTAACTTCATTTAATCTGTTGCTTATAAACAGATCCTCATGGGCTTCCACTTTGCTACTGCTATTGATATCCTTCTGAACCCAGATTCTGCTGTCCACACCCTCTACTGCTCATACCTGCAGTGTGGAGCTCTAGAAACTATGGGAAATATTCTTTTACAGAACATACATACCATTTTCTTTGGACAGTGATTACTTCATATTTATAACAACCTACTGAAAGATCTCATTACTGCCATGCACAAATTAAACAAGACTGAGTTCTTTATGAACATTGACAAATACTGCAAGAACCTGATATTTAAAGCTCCATTGGCAAAACAACTGACTAATCCCCCTCCATTTATGCTGTCTGCCTCATCATCTGCTCTGAATTCCTTGGAAGAAAGGCTTATCTAGTAAATCAAGACATAGTGGTTCAGAAATGATAATTTTGATCCATTGCTTGTAGATTATCCTCAATATCACAAAATATGCTTTTAGTGCCATCAACTCAACTATATCCAAGTGGACTGCCACTTCTTTCAATGCCTGTAGTATCTAAGGTGGGCTCCTAGGCATTGTGCCAACTACTGTCCCCTTTGTTATCTAACTCCTAAAGCATCACCTCTATTATTCTTATCATCCTCCCATAACTCCTTTGTTTCCAATTCATCATATTGCACAACTGTCATATTTGGTCTCTCTATCTCACCAGTAGAATTTCATTCCAGTGCATAGATATTTATTTGTACATGCTTCCAGCTTATCCCCAGCATTCTCCTCCTTCCAGATCTCCTTCACCAGTTCCCTCCAATGATGGACTGGATGATATGGCATATATTAACATCATAGGCTTCCTAGTCAGAAGCTATCTAGATATTTGGGTTCTTCATAATGGCGTCAAATGTACTAAGGGGATAATGTTATGATTTCTTCTTAGTCTCTATTTCTTTTTCTTTGTTATATCCATATATAGACTTATTTTTCTTTTTACAATAGTCACTTAGTTCTCTCATAACTATTGCACTAGTATTCCAGTTTCTTCCACAATTACTCATCCTGTTATGCTTCGACTGGGTAGGTAGAAGCATAGTCCTTGTAGAGCAAGAACCAAGTACTGGTTTCCTTTAAAGTCAAGAGTTCAAGATAGTTCAAGATAGCATCCACTCAATAGTAGAACAAAGTCTGGTTACTAGAGAGACCAAGTGAAAGAGAGCACTTGGGAGTTAGTGAAAGAGACAAAAGGTATTCAAGAGAATACAAGGAAGAACTAAGCTAAAGTACAAGAGACCCATTGAGGGGTTTATATATATAAGGAAGACCTTGAGAGCAGCCCTATAGAGTATAAAAGAGGAAATAATGTATAAGTGAATATAGATAAGCACTGACTCATGTATCAGTCAGCAGGAAAGATGAGTCATATAAGATAAGTAATCATAAAGAAAACTGGAATACTGGTGCAATAGCCACAAGAAGATAAAGTGGCTATTGTGAGAAAGAGATAAGTCTGAATGTAGGCATATCAAGAGAAAAGGAATAAAAACTAGGGAAAGATCATAACATTGCCCCCTTAGTACAACTAAAGCTCTTGCAAAGTATCAAAGATCAAAATATCCACCATAGGGTGAACCAGTGATGTTGGTATAAGCCACATCATCTAAGCCATTATTGGGGGGGCTAGGGATGGAGATCTGGAAGGAGCAAGAGATCATGGACAAGATATGGGATAGGGGTGTGCATGAGTAGACATCCATGCATCGGAACAAAATTCCACTAGAGAGATCAGGAGGCCAAAGATGATAGTAGTACAATGAGAAAAGGACAAGACTGAGGAGTGGTGGAACAAAGCTGAGGACAAAGGTGGTGATGGTTTTGGAGTGGGTTGTCAAAGAGAACAATGATTAGCACAGTGACCAGGTGTTACAACTTGTCCCTACCTTGGTAGCCCCACTACACTTTTTTCTAGATCAGCCATCTCCTGCTTATCCTACCAAAGATCCTTCTGCCCCTGTATGCTCCTGGCGTCCTCTAGGCATCTCCTGGGCTCTTCTGAGCCATTTCTAGGTCGTTCCTAGATGTCCCTTACCAGTTGCTCCTTGTGAGCCTCTAGCCTCCTCCTATCCCTGGATCAGAATCACTACCTGATCACTTTCTGGATCTTCTATCTGGCCATCCCTGATCTCCCTGGATTATGTCCTCTTTATTAAGTTCATATGGTCTTCTTATTTAGTCACCCATCTGGCCTCCTCCCAGTGCTCCCAGGTCTCCATATCTTCCCTGGATCATGCTCCTAAAAATATCCCTTGTATCCAGTCACATCCGCCTCCACTGGTGCTCCTTCTTGGCCACTTCTCCCTGATCTGGCTTACAATTAGATCAAAGTCTTCTCCTAGTCCCTTGTTTGACTTTAGGCCCAACTCCTGAAGTTCTCCTTGCTTATCTGTGCCTACTGGAAGTCCCTCTAGCTCCACTCACAGCTATTTGGGCCATCTGGACATATCCCAGACCGCTTCAGATTTATCTAAGGCTAAGCCATCCAGATCATATCTGATCTCCATCAAATGTTCACCAGATTCTCTGGCTCTTCTGCCACCATCCATACAAGTCCCTAGCACCTCTGTGTGCCCTTGGGCATTCCCTGATTCATTCTCTTCATTGAGATCATGCTTAACCAGACTTCACCAGAACTTCCAGATCATCTCCTAATTCTGGATCCAACCAGAACCTCTTGATCTCCTCAAAAGCATTAAGAACAACAGTCCTTCATCACTCTAGGCATTCCCTTGGATGCTCCTCAGTCCCCTCTGGTTTTCCTTGCCACCTCAAGGCTCCCTGATCCATATCTGGCATCTTCCAAATATGTCTCCTTCTTGTATATGTCACATATGGCTTCCTGCCATATGTTCCTCTTGATCTGTCACATCTAGACCACTACTAGAACTCTCCCATACATTGCTCCGACCCATCAGAACCCTCCTTGATGTGTCTCCGCTTCTCCTGCACCCAGATCTCTTCCTCCTCCTAGAACTTCTCCTGGTCCCCTGGATTCTCTCTGGCACTCTCAGTGCAGTCCCCACTTGATTTCTAGATCTTTCCGAACATTTCTGACTCACTCCTGTCGCTGCCTCATCAACAGTCACAGCACTCTGCCAAGATATCACTGATTAATTATCAGAACCTTCTTCTGCCTCCTAATTCTTATTCATCTAATCAGGAACCACCTTGCTGTGCATCTGGCTTATCAGCCAATGCATTTCCTCGCCCCTGGACACCTCCTGACTGTGCTCTATGTGCCTTCTGTGCTTATCTTCACACAGGAACTTCCAGTCTGCCTCATGGCAATCTAGATCTCCAACAGATCTTTATCTAGTCACATCTGATTCTTATTAGATGTTTCTCTAGACCCTTGTTCATCTTGATGGTGCCTTTCCAGTCACTTGGCTGCGCTTGCTCCAACAGCAAGCCTTTTTTTAGATTTGTCACACCCTCTGGATGTTTCTCATCTCTCTGGCCCCCTTTTTTCTTGATCTTTCTGTTCTCATTTGATCCCTGTACCAACAGACATTTCTCTTCATTCTCTGATTCCTGTCTTCCCCTATATGGGTGTATTCATAGCTGAGTTCCCTTTCTCAGCCTTTATCTTGATCTTTGCTCTTTCTTCTTCTACCCTTATGGCTGTATATCTAGTTTCCATTCTTATTCTGCTTGTTCTTGATCTGATCTATGATTCCCCTTCACTCTAGAACTTCTATCCGTTATTTCTGACTCAGTCCCCTTTATCTCCTTTTTTGGATATTCCCAATTGTATATAAAAACCTAGATACATATCCATATACCCTAGCTTTAGTCTTCCTTAATCATAGGCTTGATCTTCAGCCTTGATCCCAGCTTCCTGAGGTTGTCTCCAACTGCTCTTGTATCTCCAGTATCCTAGCATAGCTGTATAGCATATATTCTTGATAAGTCCTTTATTGGACTTTACTCTTTTTATTCTGATTCTATTCATGCAAGTGTGCTGATAGAATATCCAGACCAACCAGAACTTGTCTTGTCCTGGAGGTTGAGTCTTCTAAGGGCTACACTCCACCCTACTTGGGTGAAGTGTAATACCAGGAGTCCATTTAAGATACTGGGAATATTGGAAAAAAATGACAGTCAACTTGAATATAATTTAGTCAATGACATTGGAAACACATTTTATGGTATCTAGGGTGATTGGCAAGTAGTGGATCAAAACTATCATTACTGGACCACTATGCTTCAATGCATTGAATAAGTCATTCTTCTAAGGAGTTATGGGCTAAGAAGAAAGCAGAGAGCATGAATGGAGAAGTGGTCAACCATTCTGATAATGGTGCTTTAAGTGTTAGGTCTTTACAATATCTATTGACAACCATGAAAATTCAGTGAGATCCAATTTGTACATGGCAGTGATAAGATCTCTCTGGAGATTATCCTGGATATGAATAAGTTATTGCCTATAGAGAGCCATTTTGGCATTCTGTAATAAGATATTTCCCATGGTTCCAAGCAAGCCACACTGTAGATATGAGTAGTATAATGCATGGGCAGCTGAGTCAGGGTCTAGATGTGCATCGATAATGGTGGCAAAGCATGAGTCAGCAAGGATCTGCTTATATATAACAGAGTGAATTGGATTAATGACCAGTTCTTTGAACTGATGGACAAGGCATGGAGTGTCAATGGCAGGGATAGCAGTGAGCTCTGGGTTCATTGTAATAGCAGTGGCTTCTATGGTGGTGAGAATGACAAGGAGGGTAATGGGATGCGTGGGAGAGAGTGAGGTTACAGTAGAAACAGGTAGAGAGAAGACAGAGGAAATAGAGATAGTGTTGTTGATGGCAAGAACATGATTGTGCAGGCAATGAATCAAGTGCATTGAGGGAATAAAGTGGAAGAATGGTGTTTTTTATATGCAAGAAGTGCAGACTTTGCATTTTTAAGGTCCTATTCTGGGATCCAGGAGTTTTCTTCGGCTGTGTATCCTTTCCATTAGATCAGATAGGAACAGGATTGCAGAGTTCTGCGATGCTGTATGATCTTCTCAATTTCATATTCCTCTTTATTCATGATTAGTTCTAGAGGTGGCTTTGGAAAGTTCTTTTCATAAATATTGTTTTTTTATATTGGATGAGAAGAGAAGCATAAAAGACATTATGAATTTTCTGTGAGGTTGGGAGTTGAAGGCAATAGGAGATGAGAGATAAGACTTGAATGATAGTAAAGGGTCCTTCACATTTAAAGGTGAATTTTGGATTGGTGATAAGATGTTTCAGATTGCAGGCTTCTAACCACACTTTTTCTCCTTTGGTGAATGGGGTGAAACCTCTTTGACCACATGCTGCCATTGTTTGTCTAGCTAATTCATGAACTGCTAGGATCTCTTCTTTGAAGGCAATAAGATTCTTTAGGCAGTTTTCTACTGCTGGAAGATCTAAAGGGTGAATGACAGATGGGAGAGAAATGGATTCATATCCAATCATGAGGTAAAATGGGGATTTGCCAGTAACAAAATGAGGTTGGTGATTGTGAATGAACTTGGCTGTAGTTATATGATCAGTCCAAGTTCTAGGAGAATTTCCACAAATAATATGCAGGTAGGTTTTGATTTCTTGATTGACATATTCCATTTCACCATCTGTTTGAGAGTGGTAGGCTGAGGACAAAGTAAGGTCATAGTTGAATAGTCTTCCAAGTTCTTTGGTGAAAGTGGAGGCAAATTGTAAGCCTCAATTGGAGATGATTTTGTCATATAAACCAAACTATTTGTAGATTTTATAAAAGAAAAGGGTTGGAATTCCTTCCACTATAACTATTTTCTTGGTTGGGCAAAGAATTACCCCCTTAGTGAGTCCATGGTCAACCATGACCAAGAGCAAATCAAAACCAGAAGAAGAAGAAGGATCAGTGGTTAGATCACAAGAGATCTATTGAAAATGGTGGATGCAGGAGAAGATGTTATGTATTAAAAATGGTATAGTAGAGTGTGTGTTAGATTTGTTTTGTTGGCAAATAGCACAACTGGCAACAAAGGATTATACAAAGAAAGTGAAACCAGGCCACCAAAAGTTGGAGGCAACAAGTTGGCAAGTTTTGAGGTATCCTGGATGTCTAATAGTAGAATAATCATGGCAACAAGAGAAAATGGAATATTGGAGAATAGACTTGGCAGAGACATAGACTTGGTTTTTATAAATAGAATGACTTTGTGATATTGCCAATCAGCGAGGTAAGAGCAAAGTGCATGGGAGAGTTCGTCCTATATGGATTGGAGTGATTGAAGAAATAGAGGGTCAAATGATGATGCAGAAAATATTTGTCATAGAGAGTGAGATTGATGAGGTTAATAAAAAGGGATGGAGAAAAAAGAGTTATAGCATCATTGTCTATAGAATCATCAGAGCATTAGTCAAGTCAGCAGAAGAAAGTGTCTAGTTTGGCAAGAAGTACTTTGGGCACATGGATCATCTTGAGATCATGATCAGCAATATCAAGAAGCCAGCATGCTTGGCATCTAGGATTGTTTAAAGTAGGTCAGATTTTGTAATCAATGAAGACTTGTACTAGAAAGGCAGAATCCAATAAATAGTAGCATCAAGCTTAGAGGGCATGGATTACAGTGAGAAGTTCACAGTCATAGATGTTATAATTTCATTCTATTGAAGAGAAGGTTTAGGAAAGATATGAACAGGAGTGCCAGTTACTATTTTTGTCAATTTGTAGAAGTATACCTCTGGTGTCATAATTTGAGGCATCTGTAACAATAGCAAAGAGTTTGGATGGATCAGGAAGATGAAAAACTGGTTAGAAGAAAAAGATTTCCTTGAGATGAAAGAAGGTGTGGTTATAATCTTTTGTCCAAGACCAAGGGTGGTTCTTTTTTGTAAGATCCAGGAAAGGTCATGCAATGTCTAAATAGCCATTTATAGACCAGCAGTAGAAGTTGGTAAAACTAAGAAAGAAGCATACTTCTTTTAGTTTTGCAGGGGTTGGCCAAGATCCAATCCCCTCAAGTTTTACTGGATCCATTGCAAGAGAACTGGGTTTTGCAATCATGCCAAGGTATTCCACTTGGTCTGAGTTAAATAAACACTTTTGTAAGCAAAGGCAAAGGTTGAGTTCTTTCATCCACTGAAGGACACAACAAGTAGTTTTATTATTAGTCTCTTGGTCAGGAGAGAAAATCAGGATATCATTTATATAAATGACAATCCATCCTTCTATGATAAGCTTACAAAAGTCTTTGTTCATAAAGTGTTGGAAGGTGGCAGGTGCATTTTTTTGGCCTAAAGGGCATGATGATGGACTCAAAGAGTCCTCTATGTGTAATGAAAGCTGCCTTTCATTGGTGCCCTTCCTTAATATAGATGTTGTTATAGCCCCAACAAACATCAAACTTGGTAAAGATCTTGGCATCTTTTAATTTGTCCAGGAGATCAGAGATGAGAGGAAGTGGATATGTGTCATGAATGGAATGATCATTTAAATACCAGTAGTTTTGAACAGGTTGGAGTTTGCCATTCTTTTTTTTGATAAAGAAAAAGAGTGCAGCCTGGGATAAGGTAGAAAGATGAATCTTCCCAGACTTAAGGTTTTTGCCAAGAAACTCATCTTGCACTTTTCTCTCATTAGCAGTGAGAGGATATAGTTTGCTAATTTTAGATATAAATATTTCTGTGAGGTCGATTTCATGATCATTGTTACACTTTGCCCGGGTAGGGTAAAGTGTGGCCCTTAGGAGACTTGACCTCTAGGGCAAGACAAGTTCGGGAATAACTGGATATCCTATCAGCATACTTGCATGAATAGGATCAGGATAAAAAGAGTGAAGTCCAATGAAGGACTTATCAAGAATGCACACCATATGGCTATGCCAGAATGCTGGATATATAAGAGGGCATGGTGACAACCTCAGGGAGCTGGAGCAGAGGCTGAAGATCAAGCCTATGATTAAGGGAGACTAAAGCTAGAGTACACGGATGGAGTGGCTAGGGTTTATATAGTATAGTGATATCCAAGAAAGGAACTAGAGAGGTGATGTCCATGTGAAGAGATGATCAGAGATAACAAGATTGGAACAGATATGAGTCAAAGATAAGAGATAGAAGGTTCAGGATGAAGGGGAATCATAGATCAGATCAAGAAGAAGCAGGATAAGAATGGAAACTAGATGTATAGCCATAAGGCAAATAGAAAAAAAAGCAAAGATCCAGGAGAAAGGCTGAGAAAGGGAACTCAGCTATGTATACACCCATATAGGGGATGACAGAGAGATCAGGAGACGAGGAGAAATGTCTGTGGTACAAGGATTAAAGAAGAAATAGATAGATCAAGAAAACAGGAGGAAAGAGATGAGGAGCACCAAGGAGGCACGACAAATCTAAAGAAGACTTGCTGTTGGAGCGAGCGCAGCCAAGTGACTGGAGAGGCACCATCAAGATGAACAAGGGTCCAGAGGAACATCTGATAAGAATCAGATGTGACTTGATAAAGATCTATTGAAGATCTGGATTGCCATGAGGTGAACTGGAAGTTCCTGTGTGAGAAGTGCACAGGAAAGCACATGGAGCACCATGAGGAGATGCCCAGGGATGACGACAAGCATTGGCTGATAAGCCAGATGTGCAGTAAGAAGGTTTTTGACCATATGGAAGATAATCAGAAAGCAGGAGGTGGTTCTGATGATCAATCAGTGATATCTTGGTGGAGTACTGTGACTGTTGATGAGGCAGTGACAGGAGAGAGTCTGGGATGATCGGAGAGTGCTGGAGATCAAGTGGAGAGCACACTGAGAGTGCCAAAGAGAATCCAGGGGACCAGGAGGAGATCTTGTGACAGGAGAAGATCTAGGTGTAGGGAGAGTGGAGACATATCAGGGAGGGTTCTGATGGGTCGGAGTAATGTCTGGGAAGGTTCGGGAGCAGTCTAGGTGCGACTAATCAAAAGGAACACATGGCAGGAAGCCATATGTGATAGGTACAAGGAGGAGACATATCTGGAAGGTGCCAGATATGGATCAGGGAGCCTTGAGGCAGCAAGAGAAACCAGGGAGGACTGAGAAGCATCCAGGGGAATGCCTGGAGCAACAAAAGATGATTGGCTTTGAGTCTAATATGGATATCAAAGAGTTCTGATTGGATCCAAGATCAGGGGATAATCTGGAGTTCTGGTAAAGTCAAAGTAAAGCATTATCTCAATGAAGAGGATGCATCAGGATATGCCCGAGGGCACACAGAGGTGCTAGGGACTTGTCTGGATGCTGGAAAGAGAGCCAGGGGTTCTGGTGAACATCTAATCTTCATCAGATGTGATTTGGATAGCTTAGCTTTGGATAAAGCTGAAGCAGTCAAGGATATGGCCAGATGGCCCAGATAATTGTGAGTGGACTCGGAGGGAAGCCCAGTAAGCACAGATAGACAGGGAGGACTCCAGGAGTTGGGCTTGAAGTCAGACAAGACACCAGAAGGAGACTCTAATCTAATTGTAAGCTAGATCAAAGAGAAGCGATCAAGAAGGAGCATCAGAGGAGGCTGATGCAACTGGATACAATGAAGATCTTTAAGAGCAAGTTCCAGGAGAGATCTAGAGACCTGGGAGTGCTTCTAGGAGGCCAGATGGATAACTGGATGAGGAGACCATGTGGACTCAGTGAAGAGAACATGATACAGGGAGATCAGGGATGGCCAAGTGGATGATCCAGAAGCTTAGAGGACTGAAAAAGCATTCAGAGGATGCTGAATATGAACCATGGATAGGTGATCAGGTTGTGATCCTGATCCAGGGATAGAAGAAGGCTGGATGGTTCACAAGGAGCAACTGATAGGGGGCATCCAGGGACGATCTGGGAATAGCTCAGAAGAGCTTAGGAGAGGCCTGGAGGATAGAGAAACTAAAATACCAAAGGTGAAGTAATTGATCAGAACTTGATCATCACTGATTTTAGTAATGGCCACTTTATTCTAAAAGGTGGCAATATACTTTTGAAAGGCAGGATTGTATTTGTCTGAGCAATTTTCATAAATGCATTCCTTAGCCAGCCAGGTTGATGTTTGCATTTTCAAAGGTCATTTTAAACTTATTTTCAAAGTCAGTTCAAATTCCAAGGGTGAATATTCTGCTAGTAAGTTTGGCTTCTTAGAAAGTATGGTCCAAACAAAGGTGGTTCTCTTCTTTATGAAGAACAGAGCATAAATGATTTGTTTATTGGCCATGTTGTAGAGTTTATTATTGACATCTAAGTAGAGTTAAATGGACTGGAGCCAAGGAAGGGCTTAGGCATAAGAGCCATCAAAGTCATCTAGAGTGCTGAGGTGAAGTTTAGTGGATTTTACTATAGTAGTATTGGATATGTTGGTGGTACTGGTGGTACTGGTGGTGGCAGAAAAAAAATTCTGCCTGTCTAAGGTTGTGGTGTTGAACTTGATGAAGTGGGAATCCAAAGAATTACCAAGAATTGTTCAAGTTGGGCTATTAGTTTTTGGATGTCTTGGTTTTTCTGATTAAGTGGTTTGTTAGGATCTGTTTGGATTTCTTTCAATGAATTGGAGGCAGTTGAAGATGCAGGAGAGTCTTGATGATGTTAGCAACCTGAGTATTGGTTTGGATAAATGGTGGGCAAACTAGAACAATGCTAGTTGCAACAGATGAAGCTTAGTTCTTTTGTTACACTTTGACCAGGTAGATAGGAGCATAGCTCTTGTGGAGCAAAAACCAAGTACTGGTTTTCCTTAAAGTCAAGAGTTCAAAATAGTTCAAGATAGCATCTACTCAATAGTAGGATAGAGTCTGGTTACTAGAGAGACCAAGCAAAAGAGAGTGCTTGGGAGCTAGTGGAAGAGACAAAATGTATTCAAGAAAATACAAGGGAGAATTAAGCTAAAGGACAGGAAATCCATTGAGAGGTTTATATATATATAAAAGAACTTAAAGGCAGGTCTGTAAAGTATAAAAGAGAAAATAATGTGTAAATGAATATGGATAAGCACTGACTGATGTATTAGTCAGCAGGAAAGATAAGTCATATAAGATGAGTAATTGTGGAGGAAACTAGAATATCAGTGCAATAGCTGCAAGAAAATAAAGTGGCTATTGTAAAAAAAAAATAAGTCTAAATGTAGGTATATCAAAAAAAAGGAATAAAGACTAGGAAAAGATCATAACATATTCATTCTTACTTAGTGCTGACTAATATCTTAGTCATCATTTACTTATACTAATTACTCATGCATTCTCTTTTGTACTATATAAGCCTACCCTTAAGTTTTCTTCAATATATATAAAAACCCTTCAATAGATTCCATATACTTTATCTTAGCTCTTTCTTGTATTCTCTTGAATATATCATCTTGTCCCACTAGCTCCTTGGTGCTCTCTTTCATCAAGCCTTCTAGTAACCAGACTTCATCCTACTGTTAAATGGATGCTATTTTGATTCACCTCAAACCCTTAACTCTAGGGTTAATCAATTGCTTATTCTTGCTCTATAAAGGCTACACTCCTACCTACCTGGTTGAAGTGCAACAAAGCCTATGCTTCTAGAATAAATACCATAAGGCATAGATAAGAGTAACTTCTTGTGAGTCATAAAGAAGGATGAGCTCTTATAGCTTATAGATAGAGATTTTAAGCCAGAAAACATGATTCTGGTTCTTGATGTGATTCTAAAGAATTGATAGGACATGAGGCAGGCATAGCCATGCTATTAGGAATTGGTCAGGCAAGCCTAGACCTTTTGAGGAACAGCCATTCTATGACTAATATGTCTTATATAAATAGAGTTTAGGGCTTATCTTTGAGGATATGATCATAGCCAGTGATTCTTGATAAGATATCTAGGGGAGATAAGATAAGATCCCCTGATAAGATAAGATCAATAGATAAGAGATTGGATAAGCACTAATATAAGTACTGACTTGATAAGATTAGATAAGATAAGATCTTGCATCCAAGCAAGACAAGTCATAAAATTGAAAAATAAGGCTATCAAGGCCACTTCTCTTTTGATCTTCATAAATATAGCCATAAAGGCTTGTTTTCTCATATTGTAACAAGATAGTAATTCTAATCCAAAGATAAAAATAAGGTTGGAAGGCTCACAGAGAATAACTAATAGAAAACATCCAAAAATAACCTGAAAATGGCTTAAAAGAGCCCAAAAAAGGCCTAGAGGATGCCAGGAGCAATCAGGGATGAAGAAATCTTTGGTAGAAGAAGTAGATAATGGCTAATCTAGAGAAAAGTGTAATGGGTCTGCTAAGGCAGGAATAAATAATAACATGTTACATGTGTAACACTAATAAGAAATGACTAAAGAATTAGTGCCAATGATGCTAATGTGGTCAAAATCAATATCACAGACACTTTTTAAAAGTGCCTTTAGGGCCCTTAGTGGCTAGGTCAAGTTAGTAAGAAAAAATTCAGTATTATATCCAGTTTGTGATTGGCTGGTCTTTCAAGTAGCCAATCAAAGCATGAAATACCTTCCATATATGATATGGATGCTGGTAAAGGGAGGATTATATGAAATGGTGAATGAGTAAAGCTATGAAAGTATGAAATGAAGAGAAAAAGTGTTTCAGTTAACTTCACACCATGACAGTATACACTAAACAAACTCCATACATTGTTTGGGATTCCTTTTCCACTTGTCACACTTGGCACCACCTATGCACAAATCTTGATTTGATCGCATGCATGTCGTGCGAATATGTTTATAGCATGGGTGATGTAAATTCCTCTTGAAGTCTTTCACATTCCGACGTGTAGGCTTGCTGACACATTTCACGCCAGGGTTAACGAAGCTTACTTAGTATCGGTACCTATAGTGATTTTCTGGAACTGTTCGAGGAGCCGACCAGTGGGTTGTTAGAATTGTGAGTGACCGTACGGTGAAACGATACATTCGATGCCTGACTATTATTTGTAAGTTTGTCGAGCCACCCATGGACCTGTCCTGTCTTCCTGTCAACAAGGATGCAATGGCGATCCAAATTGCAGACGCGACGTTCACATCCTCACTTGCCTTTCTTCCTAATGGGGAGCACGTTTTTGGAGGCGGATTCGAGGGCAAAATCCGATGTTGGCAGGTGGAAGATGGTGTGGAAGTTGGACACCCAATGAATGCAGGAGCCGCCATTCTCGGCCTCGCAGTTTCCCGAGACGGGAAATGGATAGTGAGCGGGATGGAAGACGGTCGTGTTGCAGTCTGGGATATGGAGACCCGATCAATAGTGCTTGCATTCCAGGCGCATCTTGATTTCCCCGTAGAGACGGTGGATGTGTCGCCAGACGGGACGAAGATTGCCACTGGGGCACATGACGCAACCGCTTGCATTTGGTCTCGTTCGACGGGCGAACGATTAATTGGCCCCCTGCTTCACATTTCCACTCTAGCACTGGTCAAGTTTTCATTCGACGGACTTTCCCTTGCCAGTGCGACTGGCGACGTTTACTCCATTCGAATCTATGACACTCGAGAGGGCCGTCTTCTCACGAACATCCCAGCTAACGGCAACGCATGCGACAAATCCCTTTGTTGGTCTAACAACAATAAGTTTCTTTTCGCCCTTGTCGAGGGTAAAATCAAGTGCTTCAATGTGCCCACCGGCATGGCGCTCTCGGAGTGGACTATTCACAGTAGTGGTGATCTTAGGGGCATCATCCTAGCAGACAATGGGAAATTTATCGCAGCTGCCGCAAACTCGTCGGTTTCTTTCTGGGACACTACGACTCACGAACAAATTGGGACTGTCATTGAACACGAGGACGTTCTGCTCTCCTTGGCCATTTCACCAAATTACAAGTTCGCAACCAGTGGTGTCAAATCAGTGATCCTCCACATGCTTCAAGATATACTTCCTCTGCAATACTGTGACGAGGTGAGTCTGACTCTGTCCATGTTACTTACGCACAACATAATAACGGCGCTGAAGGTGCCCGCCGAATGGTCGAGCCCCCCCATGAAAGCGGAGGACGTCGATCCCGAAGAACATGTAAAGACGCTTCTCGATGATATTCGCACCCTTCGTGCCCAGCATGAGGCCTCTCGTGCGTTCAACTGTGTGGTTATTCGCGTTTCTAACATACCTTTTTATTAGAGGAGAAAATCACCAGGCTCGAGAATAATGTTCAAGAGCTCCGCTCCGAGTTTGTTGAATTTCAAAGAAAAGCCACTCAAGAGAAGAACGATCTATTTACAGTCATCGAGTCCCTTCGTGTGCGAGACGAAAGTTCAGGTGCGTGCCTCCTCCCCCTCGTCTGGTCTGTCTTTCACGTCTATTAGATAGAAAAGTTGCGCATCTCGAAGCACTCGTCAGAAGCACTCGTTCGCGATATCTGCATGCAGGTCGAAGAAACACTCCACATCGCCCATTAGGAACATGACAAATTGATCCTTCGCTCCATTTGCCCCATTTGTGTCCATAAAGCAGAAGCAGCATGTAATGCAGGTAAAATACGCATTGTATGTAGAATCACCTTTATGCCCCACGAATACTACAGGCTAAAGCGGAGATCATCGCCTGTCTGTTGAAAATTCAAGAAACACTGTTTGCGCCAGCCCCCTACAGTTCTTAAGGTCGACAGATATGGGGAGCTCGCGCCGGATTGCTCTGTTTGTGACGACGCTTATTTGAGTTGCCACGTGGTTTCCTGATTAGGAGAGATCGATTGTAGGGTGGCGACGTTTCAAAGCACTATCCACTTGCACCCACCAATTTGCTACCAGCCCACTCGACAAAACCAAATGCACGCGATCCAGGCAAGCTTGATCTTCCATTCGCCTTCCATAGTTTGCTCATATTCCCTTTAGCAACAATACTGGGCCGTTCGTGATTATCTCAGTCCGGTGCGTTGCCCTGTGTCTCCAATATCTAGCCCTGACGGCCGACCATAATCCAGGTGCTGAAGGAAAGCAAGTTCAAGGAGCATGGTAGGATAACTCCAGGTGTGTCTGTTCCCTGGTTCTCAATCGTGCATCTCGAACCCGACCAACTTCGCCACTCAGAGGAGTTTGTCGCAGCCGGTGATTTCCTCTCGTACAAGTTTCCCGTCTGGACGTGGTGAGTACCTTTTCCATTCCGCTACGCAATACACGCGTAACATCCTGAACGTGCTGCTAGGGAACGCGGTGACGCGTCCAAAGCTCGTGATTACCTCCCTGCTGACAAACAATACCTTGTTACCCGCGGCGTACCCTGCCTCAGACGAGCCACCTCGCTTGCCTATACTGACGCTGACGAAGACGCTGAACGTCTGCTCAACTTTGGGGACGCGCCAGGCGGTGCGTCCGACGAATGGGTCGAGACGCACGCCGGTCGGAAACCGACCATGGATTCTGCAGCAAACCCGGGTGAGATCGACGATATCCCGGATCTAGATGCGGACGTGGAACATGATCTTGCGAATGCGATAGGGAACGTGTCAATCAGCTCCACGGCGGGCGCGACAGTCAGCCAGACGCCTGATCTGGACGACATTCCAGATATGGAGGAGGAGGACTTGGAAGACGGCGAAGACGAGGCAACTGCGGCGCCGAAAGCGGTTGCCTCGGGAGGCGTCATTGATGGGAGGTGAGCGTCGCCTTTTTTTTTTCCTATCCGGCCTGCCTCCCGTCCTGATAACCCCTCAGTCAGATTGAGGTTGCGAAAGGGAATCTTCTGCAAGTGCGAACTTACGATGTCATGATCACCTACGACAAGTACTACCAGACCCCGCGGATCTGGCTGATCGGCTACGATGAGGTATTCAGTCTTTGGAAAGAGGCCGCCGCTCAGCGTTCTAACGGAATTCACATTACCAGAATCGCACCCCCTTGACGCCGTCCCAGATCTTTCAAGATGTGTCCGCGGATCACGCGCTCAAGACGGTCACTATCGAGGCGTTCCCACACTCTGCCACCCTCCAAGCTGCTTCCGTCCACCCGTGCAAGCACGCGAGTGTAATGAAGAAGGTCATCGAGCGTATGAACGCGGGCGTCGTCGAGGAGCAGCTCGCTGCGCGCAGCAACAAGAAAGACGGAAAAGAGACCAAGGATAACAAGAAGAAGTGGATGTTTGGGCGCAAGACAATCAAGGATGACAAGAACGCGGGCGAGGATGACGACGTCGATGGCATGCGCGTCGACTTTTACCTTGTCGTCTTTCTCAAGTTCATCGCCTCCATTGTGCCGACCATTGAAGTGGATTCGACAACGGCGTTTTAAGGGACTTCGTGTGTGGACGGTTTTCATAGTGCATACCCTCCCTATCCCCTTTCCCTCTGCCTTTTTCTCCCGTTCGATCGCACGAGGTGGTAGTTTACATGCGTAATTCGTTTCCGTGTTGTTGTGTACTAATAGAACGTAGAATCGTTTGTACCCTTATCCCCTTGCTTACATTTAAAACAAGCATAGTTTCGTTGTCAGACGTGTTGGATAGTAAGCAGCTTGGAATGCTGGTCTTTTGGGACATGGTGGTGTCGAGTTCCTCGACTCAATGTTGTGATAAACAGATAATAGTAACAAGTCAGAATGAAATTTAAAAAAAAAAAATGATGACCTGACCCTGGCTCGAACAGAGGACCTTCTGTGTGTTAGACAGATGCGATAACCAACTACGCCATCAGGCCTTATTGTAATCGGAAGCCAACTTAATTAGGACAAACTAGTTTTGATTGAGACTTCTGAGCAATCGCTGTAGTATCGCGTAGCAAATGCTGAACCTGTGTAAGCACCTCGTGTACACTTAAGGCGCTTCGATGGCGGCGTGGAAAGCATTGAAAAAAAAATAGCCTGCTCACACCTTGAGCGGGTGACATTCTACGATGTGTTAGACGGACGTCATGACTAAGTACGCCGTCTTGAGGGATGAGAAAAATGAATAGATGAGGATTTTACACTTTACATATATCTCACCCTGCCTGTATCTTGAACCAAAAACAAATTCACGTTTCCCCAATCCTCTTGATCACCTTTCCTTGCACTACGATCCTTTGATTCCTCTCCCAAAACTCTCGCAAATGTTCTGCCAGTTCAGCGGGGTCGTCCTGTACCGCCATCGTCAGCCGACGACCACCTCGTGCCACTGTAGGCTAGGTCGCTCACCTCGTGTACCAGATGCCCTACAAGTGCGCCACTCCGGCCGGACATCACCTTAAGTTGAAATTTGCCCTGCATGTGTCCGATCTCAAGTGAGGTATCGAGACGCTCACGGCCAGCAAGTATCAAGAGTCTCCCCGTACGGACGGACAAAAATAGCGACGATAAGGATTGGAACCATGCTACCGGGCGCATCAGCTCGATTGAGACAACGAAATCGGGAAAGACCCAAAAAATGATTCACGTACACTGCCAATAAGGTGCCGTGGACATAAGTGGAGTGCGCCATCGAAAGTCATAGCCTTTGTTCGCCCGCGTGACAGGGGAAAGAATGGACTCTTGCGGGATGAGGATAGAGGGCACAGAAATTCGAGCCGATGTGGGATTGTTGATTGCGCGGGTTGTCAGGCTAGCTCAGGTACGCATTGTCAGTTGCATAAGGGTTGTAATTTTAGTATACTCACTGCCATTTGATAGCTTCTTCCTCGCT
The DNA here is from genome assembly GCA_038089255.1 of Austroboletus rostrupii. Classification (NCBI taxonomy): domain Eukaryota; kingdom Fungi; phylum Basidiomycota; class Agaricomycetes; order Boletales; family Boletaceae; genus Austroboletus; species Austroboletus rostrupii. The sequence continues at coordinate 20,851 of JBBPKM010000027.1, forward strand.
ACGAAAGCCTTCTGGACGGGTTTCTAAGAGTGAATGCATATATGGAAGTGCATCGATCGCGGTACCTGGCCATAGCATTTGACTAAATCATGATATAAAATTTGGCACAAATCACCCACGCACCTTCCACAACGTCGAGGACCGCGACCCCAGACACAACGTACTTGAGTTCTATGAGTTTGGGGCAGGCACGAACGACGACGGAGCCGCCCATACTATGCCCCACAAGCTGTCAAGAATAAATCCGTGTAAACACACCTGAGAAGAAACAGAAGCTCAAAACCAGATCACCATCAGCACGGGAGCAGAGTTCGCGTCTTTGAAAACTGTCTGTACGAGTGCCACCAAATCATCCACCAAAACGTCCATGGACAAATTTTCGTCGGTCTGTCCCTCCGCTGGGACGGTCTTCCCTATAATAAACTTAGCCTGAGAACGAACGAAACGAGACAGACACTCACCATGCCTCCGCGCATCAAACGCCATCACACCTACATCCTCCCCAATCAGCTTATCCAGTTCCTTGGCAAGACAAGCAAAACTCAGTGCCGAATATCCAGCACCATGATGTAGGATCATGACACCACCTCCTCGCAGAGCAGTGTGATAGGCACGCACGACCAGTCCTCGCGTCGGAAGCTCTACCTGAAGTGCCTGAGCGAAATATTGCCCATACGCGTCTGGACGGATCGGTGCGTACTCTGGATTGGGTGTTCCCGTCGCACTAGTTGCTGGTACACTTTGCCCGACATGTTGAGTCAGGGTACGGCCGATGCATGGGGACTTACGAGCGTGACGGTCCCATCCTAGCACTGCTCGAGGTAGACAGCGCGCCTAGTGAGTCTGCGATCTCATCCGCCTCATTGTAGTCTCCATCTTCGTTCGATGGCGGGAGCTCTGGCAATTTGGCTATACGTGCGCCAATGGCAGAGCGATACAACGAAGACATCATGATCGATGCAGGGGCTTCTACAGGAACTACTTGTCCTAAAACGTAAAACTACTACATTTCCAAAACCGGAAATTAACCCCTCGGTTCAGTCAGACCGCATGAGAAAAGGCTCCCCGCAGTACGGCCAGAATACAATATTCATAGCATCGGTGTTAGTGATACACCGGCTGTATCTGTCATCCTTATTTTCGAATCACTATTGCCCCAACGTGTCACGGGGTAGTATGTTGGCCTGGAAGGCAACTCGGAATGGCCCGTCTAGCCATCTGTCGTCGGAGATAGGGCTACCGGGTTGCTGCGGTACGCAGTTTTTTCCATTTTTTCTATCTTCAAAAAAGGGGACATTTAACAGAGTGGTTGGTTTGGCGCAGGAAGTGGAGTGAAAACTAGGTGAGTGATTATTGCGGCCGTGAGGTTGTGGACCCATCTTGTTCGATTCTGCAAAAATAGTTATATGATCGTGGTGGTAACCGACGGTTAGGAGCAGTCAGATTTACTGACCAGAACATTAAAAATTTGGCTATGGCTACAGACCGCACAGACGAAATTGCAGTGCAATGTTGTTTGTGTAGTCTAGGTCAAACTCGGAATTGAATATCAAATGCTCACTCCGCAAAGTTCGACTCGGGGACATTTGAATACTCAATATTCAATATGCGTCGACCCTGCCTTTAAACCCTTCCAAGCCTGTGTTCGTCTTCATAGCATCAAAATCCTCAAGAATGATCTTCTCCAGAATAGTTAGGTGGTCTCAGTGGTAGCCGACGGTTAGGACCAATCTGGGATCAGTCTCACCAAATCACTGAAGATGATGGCGTCTGCGTAGTAAGCCATTACGATCGGCTCCCACTGAACGTAATTCTGTTTAGTAGTAGTAACGATTCTATTCGGAGGCACCTATGTGCATCCGCGTGGAATGCGGTGATCGTGGTGAAACAGCTTCCACTTTGTATCTCTCTGATACGTGATTAATGTGACAGCCGCTAAACGAAAACGGATGCCCCGGCAGAAACGGCGCCCGATCGGGAAGTTGCCGCAAGAATGGGCGCACATATCTGGTTGGCCTCTCCGGTTTACTACCCGATTCTCCCCAAATCCGGTAGGGCTGAGCAAGTCTTCGTGGCCAATGATCGCCGCTGCCAGTTACTCCCCAAGTCTGTGCACGTCAACTTTGCACACTAGGGCGATGATTCCGCACCGTGGGCATAGCTTACAGGCTCAAGCTTACTACATCAGTAGAGCGGTCCTACCGCCTCACCGCGGTCTCTTCAATGAGATGACCTTCCGGGTTAAATTAAATGACCGGTTCGTGTGCCCAGTTTCAGGATACAAATAGGAGAGGAAAAGACAACAGGAATAATTAAACTTAGCCCATTTTCTCTTCTTCGCCGACCCGCTTACTATGACTCTCGAAAGCCACGTTGACGTCTTGATCATCGGAGCTGGCCCTGCTGGCGTATCATGCGCCAATGCTCTCGCAATGGCTGGCGTAAATGTCAGGATCATAGATAAACGGTGTGGAGTATGTTTAATGGACTCAGGGTCGAGTTTTGACTGGTCCTCTAGCTCTAAAAAGGTAACGACTGGTCATGCTGATGGGATACAAACCAGGACAATCGAGGTATTTCAGGTATGGTACACGTTTGCTTAGCCGTCCGTTGTTCCATCTTAACACTTGTGTAATAGAGTTACGGACTTGCAGAGCGTTTGATCAGAGAGTCAAATCAACTGAATACCTTCGTATGTGTTTCATCCTTTGGTCTCAAGGCTAGTGCACCTTAACTAAAGTATTATTGATGTCAAGACATTCTACAATCCTGGACCAAATGGAGGTATCGAGGTATGAGTAATCCTCCTCTTAATCGAAGAAGATTATAATGGTGTCGTTCAGCCCACAGCACGCGTTTTCAACGTCCCCCCACCAAGTGCACGCTTTCCGTTCCAGGTGCGATCGCTGTCACCAAAATCTCTCGCGAATTCATTGACTGGCTTATAGATTACAATTCACCAAGGAGTCATAGAATCCATCTTCCTGGACTCTATGAAGGAACGTGGGGTAGAAGTCGAAAGATCAAAGCAACCATCTGCTTTGGAGGTTTCGGAAGACACCGATGAATTGTTAAACCCTTCGTCGTGCCCTGTGAAGGTAGGAGCGAACTTTACCGGACTTTTAACTGCCATTCAGTTGTCGATTCATTATAGATTACATTAGCCCACTTGGACGAGAACGGCGAGAAAATTGACTCTGAAGTCGTCCATGCCAAATTTGTTGTCGGTGCGGATGGCGAGTCATTTCCCACCTCCATGTGAGCCCACACTGACACTTTATAGGGGCGAATTCGTGGGTCCGGAAGACACTAGGAATCGAAATGGAGGGCGAACCAACTAGTAATGTACCCGAGATACTCTAGTTCACGTCTAACCAAATCGGATAGACTATGTCTGGGGTGTCCTCGATATGATAGCAGACACGGACTTCCCAGATATTCGCAACCTCTCTGTTATCCATTCGACAAGTGGCACATGCTTGTACATCCCACGTGAACGTGACTTGGCCCGCTTTTACCTGCAATTGTCAGACACCGACCTCGTAGATCCTTCCACTGGAAAGGTTGAAGCGAGCCGGATCACTCCTGATATGCTGCTTTCGGTGAGAACAGTCAGAAGCAAGTAATCGCTGGTCGTTGAATTGACGAACTCATTTAGCTCGCGAGGAACATATTCCATCCGTTTAAGTTGGCCGATCCGAAAGAAATTGATTGGTGGACGGTTTACAGCAGTATGTTTTTCATATTCTCTACCGTCTGCAATTGTATTAACGTGAGGACTACTCCCTAGTCAGACAACGTGTAGCAGCGAGTTACTCTTTCAAGGAACGTATTCTTATTGTGGGTGACGCCTGTCATACTCATTCTGCGAAAGCAGGTGGGACTACTTTACCTCTCTATCGAGTTCTGGAGAATTAATTCCCGTGTTTTAGGTCAGGGAATGAATGCCGGTATAAACGATAGTCATAATCTCGGTGAGCATCTCTGCTGCATGTTATCCGCCACAGCGGACTGAGGATTGTGCAGCGTGGAAGCTTGCACACGTTCTGAGAGGATGGTCCAGCTTATCACTCTTGAAGACTGTAAGTGCGGCTTAGTATTACTTTGTCGTACTCAATGGGTACCCCTTAGTACGAAGATGAGCGCAGAAAGTTTGCACAAGAACTGATCGACTTTGATAAGAATCTTGCATCCAGAATGTCTAGGAAGCCTAAGACAGAAAAAAATGAAAACAACACAAATAACAAAGGGTTCTTGCGGTTGGTGTATTATCAATAACCTTATTGTTTTTTTCCCACTGACTCGTCTATCAGAGTGTCCCAAGAATTCATTAGTGGCATTGGAATTTCCTATAACCCATCTACGATTGTGAACCCCAAAAACCAGCAATACGCAGAGAAGCTTATCGTTGGGAAAAGAATGCTCCCACACGTCTTCATTTGTTCCGCTGACGCGCGTCCGGTCGAGATACAAGATATGTTGCCATCAGATGCTCGTTTCAAGGTGCTGTGCTTCGTGGGGAACCTGACGGACGTGCGGATTGCTGAATTGGAAGCCCTCGCGGATAAGCTCGAGGAGCCCATGAGCGTCTTGGGCAGGTACACAGCACATGGAAACACCTCCGCTGCATTCGACATCTCCACGATCACCGCGGACAAGAAGGGCGAGGTTAGCCACTTGGTTCTCCCACCTTTCTTCCGTCCCCACTGGTCGAAGTAAGCATCACTCTTCTTGTGCGTTGAAGGACTACTGAATGCGTCTACTATAGAGTACTGCTCGACGACACCAACGTGAGGGAAGGGAAAGGAAATGGATATGAGAAGTTCGGAATCGACCCCAAGCAGATTACGCTCGTAGTCGTTCGTCCAGACGGTTATGTCGGTGCGATCGCTCCTTCGACGGCACTCGAGGACTTGGATGAGTATTTTGGCTCGTTCATGATCCGTCGTAGCCCATAAATTTCCAATGTCAAGGGGGCGAAAGGCGTCACCTGAGTCATGGTGACCCCATACTTATGGTACATATGTGTAGTCTAGACGTAGTTATCCCACTGTGGACGCCGTATGTTTATAGAAGAAACTTAGAATCCAGACACTGCCTCTTTTACAGAACTTGCAAATCGCTGACATGGCATCAATTCTTGGCTCTACTCGACATGAACTTTATCTCGCGTGTGAATCCTAGCCGACTTCGGCAACTCTTGTCGCCCCGAAAATCGGAACCTGAACTATCTATCAGCTTCAAACTGGAAGCCTACCATGCAATGTCATTGATGATAATCTCCCATATATCCCTATGTTGCATGCAATTCATTCAGTACAATGCCAGCACATCCTCAGGTATTTCTATTCCAATTAGCATAATTGTCAATGCTCTGGATGCTATCACAGCATTCCTTTGCAAATTAGAATGAAAGTGTTACAATATGGGAAAATGAGCCTTTACAGCTATATTTATGAAGATCAAAAGAAAAGTGGCCTCAATAGCTTTATTTTTCATTTTTATGACATGTCTTGCCTGGATGCAAGATCTTATCTTATCCAACCTTATCAAGTCAGTGCTTATCTTGGTGCTTATCTAATCTCTTATCTATTGATCTTATTTTATCAGGGGACCTTATTGAAGCATCTTATCTTATCTCCTCTGCTTATCTTATCAAGAATCACAGGTTGATCACACCTTTAGGAACAAGCTTTGAATTCTATTTATGCAAGTTACACCAGTCACAAGATGGCTGTTTTCAAGGATCTAGGCTTGCCTGACCATTTCCTTATGGCATGGATATGCCTGCCTTATGTTCTATTTATTCTTTAAAATCACATCAAGAGCCAGAATCTTGTTCCTTGGCTTAGGGTCTCTATTTATGAGTCATAAAAACTCACCTCTTATCTATGAGTCACAAGGAGTCACACTCTATCTATGCCTCATGATTGCAGCATACTGCCATACTATGCAGATCTCTCATGGTATTTATTCTAGAAGCATAGGCTTCCCTTCCATTACAAGGCTATATATGAAGTATATGCAGCAGTGATATAAATCAAGAGTTCTGTTCCTATTTATCTCAAGATTTGCCATATTAGCATATGGTAACCTCATGACTATAGCTTTGAGGGCTATGCTAACTTATTAAATGTGCATGCTAGCCTTATACATCATGCTTCTTATTTGTTATGACAATATGCTCTAGCAGCATGATGTGTATTATAACTTGTTCCTATCTTGGTAGCCCCACTACACTTTTTCCTAGATCAGCCAACTCCTGCTCTTTCTACCAGAGATCCCTCTGCCCTTATATGCTCCTGGTATCCTCCAGGCCTCTCCTAGGCTCTCCTGAGCCATTTCCAGGTCATCCCTGGATGTCTCATATCAGTTGCTCTCTATGAGCCATCCAGCCTCCTTCTATTCCTAGATCAGGATCACAATCTAATCACTCTCTCATGGCTTGCATTCAGCATCCTCTAAGTGCTCTCCCAGTCTCCTGAGATTTTGGATCTCCCACCTGGCCATCCCTGATCTCCCTGGATCATGTCCTCTTCATTGAGTCTATATGGTCTTCTTATTTAGTCAACCATCTGGCCTCCTCCCAGCACTCCCAGGTCTCCAGATCTTCCCTGGATCATGCTTCTAAAGATCTCCCTTGTATCCAGTTGCATCAGCCTCCTCAGATGCTCCTCCTTGACTGTGTTACGATTTATCCCTAGCTTTTATTTCTTCTCTCTGTTATGCCTTTATCTGGACTTATCTTCTTTTCACAATAGTCACTCACGACTTCTCACGACTATTGTACCAGTACTCCGGTTCCTTCATACTTACTCATTTCCATTGACTCATTATTCCGCGCTGACTGATACCTCAGTCAGCGGTTACTCATATATGCTTACTCTTCACTTCTCCTTTTGTACTATACGAGCCTGCCCTCACCTTCTTGTCTATGTATATAAACCCCTCAACGGGTTTCCTGTACACCAGCTTAGTTCTCCCTTGTATTCCTCCAAATACATCATCTCTTCGTGCTAGCTCCCAGGCGCTCTCTTTCGTCTGGTCTCCTAGTCGACTAGACCTCGTCCTACTATTGAGTGGACGCTATCTTGAACATCCTCGAACCCTCAACCCTAGGGTTATCAAGCACTTGGTTCTTGCCTCACAAGGGCTACGCTCCTACCTACCCGGTCGAAGCATAACAAAAGAACTAAGCTCTATCTGATGCGACTAGCATTGATCTAGATCGTCCACCATTTACCCGAACCGATACTCTGGCTGGCGACATCGCCAAGACTCTCCAGCACCATCAACTGCATCCAACTCTTCAGAGGAAATCCCCACAGATCCTGATGAACCTTTCGCCCAGGAAAATCAAGACACCCATGACTTAACTGCCCAACTCAAACGATCCCTGGTAATCTCTCGGGTCCCCACTCCACCTAGTCCTATCCCACAACCCCAAACCGGAAGAATCTTCTTTCCTCTGCAACCAGCACCCCCAGTACCCACCATGTCCAATACCACCACCGCCTTCAAACCAACCGAACTTTGCCTTGGCACCCCCGACGATTTTGACAGATCATACTCGCGTGCTCTCCCTTGGCTTCGCTCTGTCCAGCTCTATCTTGCAGTCAACGACAAACTTTACGACACCCCCAATAAGCAAATCGCCTATGCCCTTTCATTCATGAAGAAGGGTACCGCCCTTACTTGGGCAGACACGTTTCATGAAGCCAAATTAACAAGCAGAACATTTACTCTCGGAGACTGGAAGGACTTTGAAAAGGACTTTAGAATGGCGTTTGAAAATGCCGACATTAAAGGCAAGTCTCTAGCCTGGCTCACTAAAGAACGAATCTATGAAAACCGTGCTGGTGGATACAACCCCGCCTTGCAAAAGTACATCGCCACCTTCCAGAACAAAGCGGCCATCACTGGGATCAGTGACGACCAAGTCCTGATCAATTACTTCGCCTCGGGCATTCCCGTCTCTCTTGTGCGCCGCATCCACACCATGGAAAAGGTCCCCGAAAAGATTACTGAGTGGTACGCAAAAGCCGCTCATTTCGCTAGCGTAGAAGAATGAGCCATCGAGATCGCCGCTCGTCACAAACGCGGCAACACTACCTATTCCTCCACCTTCATTCCCCGATCCCAACCAACCCACGACCCCAATGCCATGGACGTAGATGTCATTTGCCTCAAAAAGCTCACCCCGGAAAAAAGAGAACAGTGTATCAAAGAAGGACTTTGTTTGGCGTGCCGAAGAAAAGGACATATGGCTCATCAATGTCCAAACAAGTTCAACAGAAATCCAGCAACATCCAAAGACATCAAAAGAGTAGAGGAACCCACGACCACTATCCAAGAACTCCCAGACGATGAAACGGTTGGAAGGATTCGCCTGGATTTTTAAATGGAGAAATGCCCGCAACGCACGTTTCTCCTTCTCCTGAACTATCATGTAACTCTGTACCAATAGCTATGAAATCAATGCGCATCCCTGTCCAGCTATTGGTACCCACCAACATGATAAAAGCCGTTGC